>CAUYON010024427.1:0-19960 GCA_963573935.1 Arctocebus calabarensis | reverse complement strand
TCGCCCTGGATAGAGTTCCGTGGCATCACAGCTCACAGCAACCTCCAATTCCTGGGCTCAAGCAAGTCTCCTGCCTCTGCCTCCCAAGTAGCTGGGACTACAGGCGCCCGCCACAACACCCAGCCATTTTTTGGTTGCAGCCGTCATTGTTGTTTGGTGGGCCTGGGCTGGATTCGAACCCGCCAGCTTAGGTGTACGTGGCTGGCGCCTTAGCTCCTTGAGCCACAGGCACCAAGCCGAAAATAAGCTTTTCTTTAAATGAATTTACCAACATACCTAATACAGAAGGGAGACATTAAATCTGTCTTTTATTCCCAAACCATCCACCAACCCTTCATTTTGCTATCTATGTAAAGTACAGGAGACACAAGAATAACCTTGGAACCTTTCCCCAATCAGGCTTCTTATGGGAGATGCCCCCTCCAAAAAAAAAAAAAAAAAAAACAGAAAAGGGCCAGTAATGCCCTCAATCTTGGGGTTAATTTTTGAGAATTAATAACTACAAAGAATTATGTAAAGTAAATAACTCTTAAGGATTTTGAACTCAAATTTATGCTACCTATGTGTGAGTTGGGAGTGGGAACCCAATCCAATCCAAAAATTTATTTTAAGTAATTGGTAGTACTCTCAGATGCCTATTAGAAGCAAATGCAATCCTTTCTGGACAAGTGAAACTTTAATCTAGACCTAAAAGAATTTACACAGATCAAGTTCTAAGAAACATAAATAGTCAAACATGTCGGAAACACAATACTCTAACTGAAACCCTGATTAGAAAATCTAGATTCATTAACATTTCAAATATTGGAATTATAAGATCCAAAATGTAGAAATAGTATATTTGTTATGTTTCAGGAAATAAAAAGTGATACATAATACGTTAATAAGTAAGAGACAATACATAAGACCACGCATATCTTAAAAGAAATGAGAGCTTATGGAAATGAAAAATATATTGATTGAAATCCAATCTCATTAAAAAAAAGAAATTAAATCTCATTAAACATGTTAAACTACAAAGTCGTCACAAATGAGACAATCAGTGAAGACAAATATGCCTTCTTTATCCACAATGCAACACAGAGAGGCAGAGGTAGAAAATACAAAAGAGAAGGAAGAAGAGATGGAAGATGAAGAAATTCTATGTACAGGTAATCAGAATCGCAAAAAGAGAGGAGAGAGAAAATGAGTCTGAGGCAATATTGGAAGAAAATAATGTCTGCAATTTTGCACAATTAACAAAAGACATTATTCCTCAGATTTAGCAAAATTTTCCCTTCCCTTCTTCTCCTCCAATATCTTTCCCCTCAAATTTTCTGCTAACTCTACTCAAAATGCACATAATTTCAATATTAATTATCCAGGAATCCCAAGGATTTCTCCCGAGGAACACAATTCTCAATCTCTTTTTTTCAGGACCTTTTGAAAAGTAGTGTGGTACCATGGAAAGCCTCTGGGAGCCTAAGAATTTGTATCAAGTTATGGTCTTCTCTTATCTTATCTCTGTGGTGTCAGGATAGTTACTTAATCTTTCTGAGCTTCAGCTTTCTTACAGTTAAAATAGGAATACTTGTCATGAAAATTAAATGCTGTAGCATATATAAAATACCCAGAATACTACCTGGAATAGTTCAGGCACTTAGGACATGTTACTTCCATTTCATGTCCTTAATTTCTAAGTGTGCCTGATAGTGGAGGTTTTAGACACAAGGACCAATTGGAGCCCTTTGGTCCAGTACACTCAGTCAGTCCAAGATTTTAGCATTATCACACCAGTTAACTTGATGGGGGCCAATGTGATTTTCTTTTTTCACCACACAGAGTAAGCTGACAAAACCAGTCCACTCACAAGCAAGAATCCTGGTTTTCACTGCTGAAGGTATCTAAGACTTCAGGTACAGGCAGATGACTGGAACATCCCTTTGTGGAAGCTCCCCTCTGCACCATCACACGTCACTCCTCCTATTCACGTCTCATAGAAACATTACATGGATCCCTTTGCTTTTAAGAATTCTTTCTGTTTATTATTTCATTCAACAAAGATTTGTTGAGCCCATTTTTATGGGTACCAGACACGGTTTTAGCCTTGACATCAGGACCCTATCAGTTCCAGAAGCTATGAGGCTATTTTTCAAAAGAACCCTCTAGGTAAATTCAGAAGTCCAAGAAATTTTGGGTTAAAAATAAAAGAAACCTTAGCTTGATGGAGAAGAAGCAAGAGAGTTGGAACCATTTTAAAATAATGCACATATGTTCAAATGAAAACAAATTGAGTCAATAAATAACATCTCCCTAATCACTTCAATCAAAAACTAGCATAATCCTCTATCAATGATCTTTAAAAACAGAGTTGGGAGATGTTTTCCTTTGTAGAAATGCAAAGGAAATTAATATCACTTCATCAGAGCATGAATGGAAATTACTGCAAAACACAGTCTCAGCTAAATGCATATAACATGAAACTGAGTTTCATAGATAGGTATAAACTAGGATGTGATATAGGCTTGCAATTAAGTAAAACACCTTGAAGCTAGACACAAGCTGCTGGAGGGTTTTGTCTCCAGACCCTTGACCTAAGGTTTAAATTGGATGAAATCTTTCAGGATATTGTAGCAGAGACTCTTTGGTGGAGGAGAGCCAGTGAAATGTACTGTCAGCACACACAATACCTTTTTCACTTTCTTATTTTTGTCTTCATTACTCGGCCTCCGCTCCCGCCTCCTCCAAACACTCTCAGGCTTGCCGTTTGC
This sequence comes from Arctocebus calabarensis, assembly GCA_963573935.1. Lineage (NCBI taxonomy): Eukaryota > Metazoa > Chordata > Mammalia > Primates > Lorisidae > Arctocebus > Arctocebus calabarensis. Next base: position 17,210 of record CAUYON010024427.1, on the reverse strand, counting down.
CTCGGTGCCTCTGTTTGCTCCGTTCTCTATCATTATTCTCTGATTTGAGAACACAGCTATTGATATTGATTGTTATCTGGTCATGTGATGGAGGCCGAAATGGCCCACACCAGTACAGCAAGCCCTCTTTCCCTCACTCACGCACATGTGAAGACTGTGCTTCAGTTTCCGGAGACAACAGGGTATCTTTGCTCAATTCAGTATTGTGAATTGTTAAAACCAAAGGTGGGGGAAGGAACGTGTTCTAGTGATTGCTTCGTAATGTTCTCATTTGCATACAGTGGTTCTAAATAAATAAATAAATGAGCTCTGAGGGCTGCAGCCCTGATTTAGAGCTGCGGTTCTGTGCTAAACTGCTGTTCATTTTCAGAGTCCAAGTGTCCTCCTCCACCTCTTTTCTTGCTTATTTTCTCCCTCCAAACCCTGCCTCACCAGGCTGTCATGAGATGCTGTAGTTCAGGGAAGCCCCTGACTAGGAAGCCCCATCATGGCCAGCTGTCTGCTGTGTTTTTACCATGCGTGGCAGAAACAGGTGCACAGATTCCTGTATCCTCTGTTTCCTATATCTCTGTTGTGCACAGGAATCCTGAGGGGAGTCTTCTCCTACCCAGCCAACTCCATCTCCTTTCCCACCTGCAGAAAGAGAGTCAATGCCACAGCCAGGTCTCCATCGTCTCTAGAGGAATCAATAAATAAATCGTTATTTGAAAGCCAATCTTTAGAATTTACATTTGATGTGGCCACTAACTAGTTGGGTGCAACTGAGGGAACCGTTTGAACTCTCCAGACGTTCATTCACCTCATCTTCAAATTAGGATCTGTAATTGAGGATATTGTAGCACTTACATAAGTGGGACATATTGAAAGTTCTAGAGGAATTGTTATTCACTACACAACACAACAATCTGCTCTTCCCTTCTACTTCCCTTGCCACCAGGATTTTTCATGGCACTTGCTGTGGGAGGTGAAGAGAAGATAGTTCTTCCTCCTGCTTTGCCAAGTGATTGCTAGCTAGTGTTAAGTTGGATGGAGCTCATGGCTTAATTTACCTACAGCTTCTCTCTTACAATTTTGTGCTTCAGAAGAGAGCTTGTGGATGGGGATTTGCAGCCCTGGCAGTTGTTGTTGGAATCATACTGTGGTGCCTTTTTGTATGCATCACATCTCTGCATTATTTTACATAAAGAACTAGCCCAGCAGAATTTTTGACATACCCCACAACTATGTTTGTAGTAAATACATCTCACATTATCACGGCCAAATCACTGTCTGTTTCAGAAGTGGATTAATCCTGTTCACCAGTTTAGGTCATCAGGAGAGATGTTTGTGAAACAGGTAATGTTCGTGAGAAAATTCTTTGAAAATCAAAGAGAGAAACAGAGTTCCCTCAAGAAGAGAAACAAGTAAGGGCAAAGATAGAGAGATGAGAGCATTGGAGACAGTTGAAGAAAAATAATTTGGTTAGGCTAGGGCAGTTCCTTAGAGGGGAAACCCTCCCAGGCCAATTTGAAACACTTCAGACATCCTTGGCAGAGACTTACAATGTTCATTATAATATTAACCTACAATATGGAAACTTGAGTTTAATCACTCTTATTTTACCTGAAAATCTTTGACTCTCTATGAGCCTATTATCCTTGACATGAACCAATGAATTGGTAGAGTTTTTCAGTCAATGGCACAGTCAACATTTAGTTTCAAACATGTTTTCCTCTAATGCCAAACATAAAAATAAAAGAAGAGAAACTGACAATAGGGAGAGATGTACAGGTTGTTATATTGTATTTGCAGTCCAGGAGAGTAGTAGTAATGAGAATTTTCCTCACAGTTACAGCATAAAGGGTAAATATAAAAAACACGGCAGTAAAAAAAAAAAAAAAAAAACACGGCAGTAGAAACAGATGTGAGATGTGAGCATTGGCCTCTGATGGTTCGGGATGATCTAGATAAAGCAATTTAAAAATGACTTAAAGGTTTGAAACCATCATGATGGAAAATAATAATGGGCTTGATTTTAGATATAGGAATTTAGAGGTTCCAGTGAGAAAAAGGTAGAAATTTGGGTTTACTACATGAAGAGGGAGAGATGCCAGAGTTTGAGGACTCATCTTCAGAAAAGTCATCACTGAATTTGCTGAAGCAGCAGCTATTTCTGATAAAAGATGCAAAAAGAGAAGACATCAGGGTTGACTTGAGAATCTGGAGGGATCATCTGCATTTAGGAGACAGAAGAAGGAAGAGGTGATCAAAGAATGCAACAAGAAAAAGAACTAGCAAAGTACACTGCTGCAGAAGCAAGTAAAAAGGTTTTAGAAGGAGCACAAAATCAATGGCATTACAAACGGTTGAAAGTTGCAGGAGTGAGAAAGCTAAGCAAGAGTCTCTGGCTTCAATACTTAGAAGTTTAATCACTGGCAAGCTCAGAGGGAACAATTCTTAGAGAAGTAGCCGACAGACTGCTAAAAGCTGAGGTTGCAGTGCTGGGTAGTTCTAGATCCTGGGGTGCAACCCAATCACCTGTGGATTGGATTGCTGTTGTTGTTTAATGCAGTAATCAAAAATCCACCTGGAGATTCTGATGCAATAAGTTTAGGATGGGGCCTATTATCATCTGTGAGTGAGTTGCAACGTGGTAAAAATATAAGAAAGGACCGTTTTAAGAATTTTGACAGAGTGAAGGGAGAAGAATGTCAGGATCACAAGTTGTTGGATTACTTTGGTTTATTTTAAGAGTAGAAATGTAAGGCCAGGCTCAGTGGCTCCTGCCTGTAATCTTAGCACTCTGGGAGCCCAAGGTGGGGACATCCCTTAAACTCAGCAGCTGGGAGGCCAGACTGAGCAAGAGCAAGACCCAGTCTCTGGTAAAAACAGAAAAATTAACTGGATGTGGTGGTGAGCTCCCATAGTCCCAGCTACTCAGAAGGCTGAGGCAGGAGGATCACTTAAACTCAGGAGTTGAAGTCCCTAGAAAATCAGAAAAATCAACTCTGTATGGTTGGGGGGCTCCTATAGTCCCAGCTACTCAGAAGGCTGAGTCAGGAGGATCACTTAAACCTAGGCGTTTGAGGTTGCTGTTAAGTGGGGCAACGCCACAGCACTCTAGCCTGGGCAACAAAGTAAAACTCTGTCTTTAAAAAATAAAAAAAAAAGAATAGAGACCTAAGTGTGTATGTGGGTTGATAAAGTGGATGAAACCTGTGAGAAAATAAATATATAAGAGACCATTGATGAGTATGGCTCAGAGAAAGAAAGGAAGGTACATAACCATGGTGTCCTAAAAGTTGCCCCAAATGTCACTATACATAGGAAAAAAATAGGAAATTGTAGTAAATGTACCTTTATATACAAGATATTCATTACAAAATTGTTTTTCTGTTTTTAGTAGAGACAAGGGTCTTGCTCTTGCTCAGGCTGGTCTCCAACTTGCGCGCTCGGGTGATCCATGGGCCTCAGCTTCCCAGAGTGCTAGGGTCACAAGTGTGAGCCACTTTGCTCAGCTTCATTACAAAATTTTATGAAAAGGTGACTAAAATGTAGAGATTATTTTGTAAATATTTTGTGTATCCACATACCATTGTAAAGAATTTGCTTTTATTATTTTTATATTAAGTACAATAGAAATTTATTTTTATTATTTTGTATGTTCAGTAAAATAAGAATCCATTCAAAGATGGGGGACAGAAAGGTGATACAGCCTTACATACTTAAATTAAAAAAAAATAAAATAAAATTGCCCTGCCTGCAGAAAATAAGCTGAAAGGAAGCCAATAAGTAATCCAAAAGACCAACTAGTAGGCTACTGTGATAATCCAGGCTAGAAATTAAACATAGCTCTGAAAATAAAGTAAACTGTTTTTTAATATTGAGTGCTCAATATAGTTTTATTTGTTGTTTAGGTTTTGTTTTGTTTTGTTTTTTATCCTGACTACTATTTATTTATTTATTTATTTATCTTTATTAAATCATGGTTGTGTACATAAATGCAATCATGGGGTACAATGTGCTGGTTTTTAATACAATTTGAAATACTTTTATTCAACTGGTTAATGTGGCCTTCATAGCATTTTCTTATTTATTGTACGAAGACATGTATATTCTACATTTAGTAAGTTTCACCTGTACCCTTCTGAGATGCACCATAAGTGTAGACTCACCAATTACTCTCCCTCCACCCATTCTCCCACCTCCCTTCCCTTCCCTTGCCCCTTTCCCCATATTCTTGTGCTGTAATTGGGTTATAGCCGTCATATGAAAGCTATAAATTAGTTTCTATACTATTATATTTTAATGGATTCATATAAAAATGCTAAAATCCAAGACAGTCTAGTAGGAATAGCAAAAACTGGAAGAGTTATATCACTGCTTATCAAAAGTTATTATATAATCACAAACAAGCAGAGATAAATATATCAATGGAACAAAACAGAAAATCCAGAAATAAATGCTGAACATATATAGATATTTGATTTCATCTCTCCTCTGAAGCTTTCAATTTATAGCCAGCCAGCTCTGTGATATCCTTACATCTGTCCTCTGAGGGCACAGCCTCCCCTGAAGTCCTCTCATGTCATTCTGGGGTGGGCCCCCAAATTATGTATGTGACAAGTGGCTGGGTGCTACTGTTGCGGCTGGGGGTCTGGGAATCACCTTGAAAACCATTGCTTTGGCTTGGTGCCTGTGGCTCAATGGGCTAAGGCTCCCGCCATGTACACCTGAGCTGGCGGGTTCAAATCCAACCCAGGCCGCCAAACAACAATGACGGCTGCAACCAAAAATGGCCGGGCATTGTGGTGGGCGCCTGTGGTCCCAGCTACTTGGGAGGCGGAGGCAGGAGACTCGCTTGAGCCCAAGAATTGGAGGTTGCTGAGAGCTGTGATGCCACAACACTCTATCCAGGGTGACAGCTTGAGGCTCTGTCTCAAAAAAAAAAAAAAAAGAAAGAAAGAAAAAGAAAAGAAAACCACGGCCTTGGTCCTTGTCCCGGTGTCACAGCCTCTGCTTTACCCACACCCTCAAATCTCTGCCCAGCAGGTTCCCTCTCTACTGCACTCACCTGGCCAAGCCACGACCCCGGCAGAGTCCAATTATCCACGTTCTCTGCTCCCGCATTTGAGTAGGTAAATGTGCTTGGAGGAAAACCAAACTGAGGTGACTGCATTTACTATCATTTCATACCCTCACACCCCAGGGAGCATTTATCACGCTCCGGCAAACCTACATTTCTCTATCAAGTTTGTTTTCTTACTCTCCAAATAATTATTTTATTTGCCCTCTTTTGGCAAACCTTCCGCACCTGTCCCACCCTGCTTTTTGGTTGATGACCTTGTCTGTTACTTCACTGGGAAAGAACCCCTTCATCCTCCTGCCACCAAGTCCACAGACGGACGCGCACCTGTGCCCAGATCAACACAGGCTAAAATGGAGGCAGGGACCCTTTCAAGGCAACCCGTCTCTCGTGCTCTGAGTCCCACCCTTACCGCCTTCTCCAGGACTTTGTCCTGGGATTATTTCTCCTCTCTTCACCACCATCCAGCAACTGTGTTTACTGGCTCGTTCTCAGAAACAGGTTCTAGTGTCTCCTATTTCTCAGAATACAAAAACAAAGAAACTTCCCTGGAAACTGCTCCGAAGGGAAACTCAAAATAGCTTTTAAATTTTCTTTCCCCATTTCTTTACTTTCAATTCTTTTACACCATCTGTCCTCAATGCCCAAGGCTCCATGAATCTATCCTTGCAGAATTCACTAGCAATCACAGACAAACAGGCAATAAGGGCGTGGAGAGATGTTTAACATCGTTAGTCCTTAGGGAAGTGCAAATCAGAACCACAATGAGATACTGTTTCCTATCAGTGGGATAGCTAAAATCCAAAAGGCAAACAATAACAAGTGATGGTGAGGATATAGAGAAATTGGAACCCTGACACCTTGCTGTTGGGGATGTAAAAAGGGTACAGCCATTTTGGAAAGGATGTGGCAGTTTCTCAAAATGTTAAACATAGATTTACCATATGACCTAAGCATTTGACTCTGATATGTCCCCAAGAGAAATGAGAAGATACAGAAAAAAGTGTATACAAGTGTTCATAATAGCCCCAAACTGCAAACAACTCCAATCTCCATCAACTGAAGCAAGAAGAAAATCAAGAATATCTCTACAATGGAATATTAGTCAGCCATGAAAAAGATGATGCTCCAACATGAAGGACCTTGAACACATCATACTCAGAGACAGATGCCAGACGTGAAAGGCCACATAATGTACCATCCATTTAGAGTATGTGAAGTGTCCAGAATAAGTAAATCTATAGATCACTGGCTGCCTGGAGGTGGGATCAGGGAGCTGGTGGGAAAGGGAAGAGGGAGTAATTGCTAATAAATACCAGGATTATTTTAGGATAATGAAAATATTCTAAAATTAGACTGTAGTCATGGTTACACAGCTCTGTGAAAAAGCCTCTGTTTTTGTTCACTTGAAAGGGGAGAATTTTGTGGTATGTGAATTGTATCTCAATAAACTGGTGTTTTTCTTTAAGTAATTGCTTTAAAACAGCAATTCCAAAGGCCTTTTTTCTCTGTTCTACTCTCTTGGACTTCTCAGCAGCATTTGGCCATTTGCTGCTCCCTCCTCAGTCTTCTGAGTCTTCTGCCTGTCATGACTACCCCAGATTCCTCTTCTCCCTGGACATACCTTCCAGTCTCCCTGTGGAGAGCCCAAGGCTCTGTGTTGACTTTCTTATCATCTCTGTTGACACTTCATTACTCTGGGAGCTTATCCCATCCACCCCATGACTTTATCCACCACCATGTAGGTGCTGATGACACCAAAGAAGTCAGGACCTCTCTCCCTGAGCCTCAGACTTATCTCTTCAACCACTTATTCAATGTCACCCTACAGTGATCTCATCATCATCTCAAACTTGGTATGTTGAAATCTGATCTTTATAGTCCCAATCTCCCCACCCTACCACCAATCCTATTTCTTCCCTGGTTTCCCCATCCCAGTAAATGGCAACCCCATTCACAAAATTGCCCAAGCCAACCTTGATTTATACATTTCCTGCCACTAATCATTCATGATGTCCTGTCTTTTGTGTCCAAAGTGCATTCTAAAGCATCCTATTCTTTCTCACCTTTTCACCCCCAAGTAAGTGTAATCTACCATCATCTTCATCTACAATAGCTTGCCAACTGTTCTCTGTTTCTATTTGATTTATTTTTTTTCATGGTTAAGATCCCTCATTGGCTTCTCATGAGGTACCACTTCCTTCTCTGCTTCAGGGCCCTGAGACATGATGTCCTTCTGCCTGGAAGACTCTTCCTTTAAGTCTCCCTATGAATGGACCTTGGTCTTCCTCTCTCAGCTCATGTCGCCTCCCCTGACAGACCTATGTATCTACACCTTTCCCCTACCTGAGTTAATTTCTGACACAGTTGTCTGTCTTTTCCTCCATGATGCTCACTCACCACAATCCAAAATCATCCTCTGCATGTCACTATCATTGGTCAACTGATTCCATAAATAGCGACGGTGTTTTCTCTGTGCTGGGCACTGTGCTAGGGCCTGGGGATAAAATGGGAAGCAAATAGGAAGGGCTCTGTCCTGAGGAAGTATACAATTTAATAGGAGGTACAGATAATAGCCAAATAATCATACAAATGCAATATAACCACAAACTCTGATAAGTGTTTGCAAGAAAATCCGTTAGAGAGTAAACGATCTCATATGTACTGGGTGTTTGTCACGTTCTGGATACAGAACTTAGTTACAACCTGTCAGGGCAGGTTGGATTCATGATTTACACGTTCGCTTGTGAGAAAGCTGAGCCTCAGTGTAGATAAGAAATTTAAAGTCGCATAACTAGATTGTGGCAGAGCAGAGGTTCGACGAAGGTGTGTCTGACTCAGAGCTGAAGCCTGCCCCACTCTTATCAGCACCATCTCAGGATGCTCCAACCTGCCTCTAGGACCACTCTTTCCTCAGGCTCCATCATCAGACCTACTCCCTTGGCTCACTCCCCAAATGCTGGTGCTTCTAGGGCTTTTGTCCTCAGCCTCTCTGCCCTAGGTGGCTCAACTGGGCTGGAGCAGAATCTATACACCAGCTGCACAGAGGTGAGCACATTTTGGAGACCAGTCTGGCACTACTTACTTAAATGGCAAGCCAGCAATTCTGCTCCTGAGATCCCGAAGCAATTCCAATTCCAGTCCTAGAAGGCTCATTGAACAAAGAGAATCACTATGTGGTTACCTGCAAGGGGGCGAGGCTGGACCACCCCGAGCGTCCGTGGTAGCTGCCCAATGGCGGAGTATTATGCATCCATTCGAAGCAACTGATTAGATATAAATAGGAACAGAGTTTAGTAATAAAGATAAGAAACAAAGTATCATTGATATATATTTAAAATGCATGTACATAACAGAAACGCAAATGTTATAAGAATATATACAAGCAAAACACAGAGAAATTAAACAAAATAGAACAGCTTCCTTGTAGGGACACAAAAGCAGACGTACAGCATGAGCAGGGTGACCATATGTGCAGACCACATCAGCAGGCCTGGTTTCCACCTGTGGTCTCGGCATAATAATCATGAAAGTGCCTCCTTCTCTTGGCAAGGTGTGGTGGCTCACTCTTGTGATCTCAGCACTGCAAGTGGTACTGGTGGTGGTACTTAGGAGGCCAAGGCGAGAGGATCGCTTGAGGCCAGGAGTTTGAAGTCTGACAAGCTGTGATCATGCCACAGCACCCTAGCCTAGGCAAGAAAGTAAGATCCAGTAGTTATGGAAATAAGAGGAATAAAGAAAAAAAAAAAGGATCTCTCTCTGTTTTTTTTTTTTTTTTTAGACAGAGTCTAACTATGTCGCCCTTGGTAGAGTGCTATGGTGTCCCAGCTCTCAGCAACCTCAAACTCTTGGGCGTAAGCAATTCTCTTGCCTCAGCCTCCCAAGTAGTTGGGACTACAGGCACCCGCCACAACCTCCAGCTATTATTATTATTCTTTTTTTTTGGCTGGGTCTGGGTTTGAACTCACCACCTCCAGCATATGGGGCCAGCGTCCTACTCCTTTGAGCCACAGGTGCCGCCCATCTCCTGGCTATTTTTGATTGCAGTTGACATTGTTGTTTGGCAGGCCTGGGCTGGATTTGAACCTACCAGCTCTGGTGTATGTGGCTGGCGCCTTAGTCATTGAGCTACAGGCGCCGAACCTAAAAGGGAGCTCTTGCATAGATATTACAGAGGTAATGTTATGTTTAACTCAGCTCTCTGCAACTAAGATCCAAAACAAAATAAAACAAAGTAAACAACCAGAAGAGTAAGCAAAAAACCCCACCAGATTCTAACCTCCCCCCCAAAACACCAAGATTTACATCATACTCCAGTCTTCATGTATCTCTTTATGTGAACTGACATACCAGGCCGAGGATAGTTGATTCCAGGCACAAACAGGCACGTCAGGTGCACTGGGAGAGGTGGGAGAGTAGGGGTAGCCGGCGGAGGCCAAATGATAAGAATTCCCAGGCCTCTGGGAGAGAAGTCACCGTAAATGAAGACTGGTACAATACGGTACATCCAACCTCAGTGCCTGGTAGTCAAAGGAGGGCAGTGATCTAGGTACTACAAGAACCTACTAGATGCCAGGTTGCACTTTGGGGTGGAGCTGAAGGTTGCCTCATAGCCAGCAGAGAGGAAATATTTCCCTGCTGACCTCCTAGCAGGTGGCCACACGGCACCACCATCACCACTTGCAGTTTCTGCACACCTGGTGCAGAGTGAGGCTTGACTGAGGCTTCTGAGAAGGCAGGCACAGGGCATCTCTAGCTTGCCAGGATCTCAGGTCTGCAAGGGTGGCTTCGCTCAATAATGGCTAGGATGTGTGGGTGAAGATTTTTAAGATGCCAGGAGTTCTTGGGGAGTAAAACTGATATTTCACTGATAATGTAACAGTGTTTGTTTCCATGAACTGGGGAGACTAAAAAACAATACAGATGACCCTCTCACAGTAAAAGGAACCATCTTTTACTTAGTGTCCCCAAACTAAAACCCACATGTTGCCATAGAATCTCCCTCATCTTCTAACATTAATTGCTTGCCAACTCCTATTTGACTTTTTGACAATTTTCCAATCTGTAATTATTGTGGCCACTGTGCTTGTTCAAGCCATTATCATTTCTCCCTTGGAGTGATGGTTAATTTCATGTGTCATCTTGGCTGGGCCATGTGATGCCCAGATATTTGCTCAAACATTATTCTGGGTATGTCTGGGAGGGTCTTTCTGGATGAGATTAACATTTGAATCTGTAGACTAAGTAAACTGTGTTGCCCTCCCTGATGTGGGTGGGCCTCATCCAATCAGTTGAAGGCCTGACCAGAACAGCAGTGCTGACCCTCTCAGGTAAGAGGAACTCCTCCTGCCTGAGTGCTGTGAACTGGGACATCCATTTTTTTCCAGCCTTTGAACTTGAACTGAAACATCAGCTCTTCCTTGGTCTTGAATCTGCTGGCTTTTAGACTGGAACTTACACCATCCTGGTTCTCAAGCCTTTGGACTTGAGCTGTAACTATGCCTTTGACTGTCCTTGCTTTCCAGCTTGCCAAATCCTGGCTTTGATTCCCTGGAGAATGTCTGATGGATACTCTTGGATTACTGCAGTGGACTACTTACTGGTCTCCCTGCCTTACTGAGCCACCCTGACCTTCTGCACTGCCTATAGAGTGATCTTTCTAAGACATAATTCAAATACGCGTTTTACAGCTGGCCTTGATGCCATGCCATTCTCTACCTCCTTTTCTCTCCTCCTCACCATCTTCCTTTCTCTCACTCCCTGCTCTCTTCTCTCTTTCTCATCTCTTCCCCCAACTCTCTTCCTTGTCGCTAATATAAAACAAACTTACACTTTTATATTCTAGCCCTAGACTAGAGAAATTCTTTTCTTGTCTTGCAAGCAACACCCACTGACCATGTTCAAACCTGTCACTTGGTGGCCCATGGGGGACTTCAGAAATCAGTTCTGTACCTCTTCAGGGGAGAAGGCACTTTGCTTTCCCATAAAAACTAAACCCCACCCAAAACCATGAATATGCGTTTTACATGTCCAACAACTAGCCTCTATCCCATGCCCTTCTCTTACCTCTGCCCTCATGCATAAATTCCGGCCTCACCGACATCCCAGCAGTTCTTCATGAGGGCCTGGTCACCTCTCCCCTTAGGAGTTTGCATAAGGTATTTCTCCTGCCTGGGATGCCTGTGCTGGGTTGCCTGACTCAGCCTGTGCAGGGTAACTTGCTCCAGTTCCGTGCACGCAGTTCAGGAATGTGCGTGACCAGGCTGCGCTGGACAGTCTGAATCAGGATTTGATTATGCCTGAACACTCTGGGTACAAGCTGTGCACTGAGCTGCACATGCCCTGAGTTGATCGCGCGCTTGAGGACCCTCGGGTGAGAGCAGGTCTCCGGCGGGATGCTGCCCCGGTCCCGTGCTTAGGTCTAGACACGTGTTTACACTTGTAAGTGGAAACAGATTTGCCAGAAGCTAAACATCAGGACCCCTCACTTGCATGAGTCCCTTCCAAGGCTCTGGGAAGATGAATGCTTGCTATCGGCTTTTAAAAATGTCTAATTTGCTCTGATTTCTTTTCTCATTCATTTTGTACCTAATTGTGTATTCCTAATTTTATTATTTTTGTTAAAGAGGGCCCCTCATGAGCTTCAGGCTCACAGACTTAGGTATGTCTTTGTCTGGAGAGATTCAGGCTTCTAGAAACTCTAATGCGACCCTCATTTGGTAAAAGGTCCCCACTTGCACTGTTCTGGGCTCTCGGCCTCACAGCTGTCCTGGGCTGTCGGCCTCTCTGCTGTCCTGGGCTGTTGGCCTCTCTGCTGTCTGTCTTAAAACCCTGCTTAACCCAAGTGGGGTCCATACCTCCTCTTCCTCTCCGTCCTAACCTATTGTGGGCATACAGGGCTTCAACTTCCGAAGTTCAGGGGGACAAAATTCAGCCTGTCACATAGGTATTATCTCCATTTTATATGTGAGGAAACTGAGACTCAAAATGGTTAAGGAACTTGCCGTGGTCACTCTGGCTGTAGGCTGGGAGCTGGGTTGTCAGAGTCCAAATCTTGGTGCTTTCGGCTCCATCTCCATCTCCAGGGTCACAGCCTTGTCCTCTGGCCCTCCCTCAGAGCACTCTGGCCCCATTATCACCTTTCTGCCATTTTGTCTCCTGCAGAGTGACATGACTGTAGATGCCATGTGCACACCAGCGACCGAGGCCACACCAGTGGAGGGTGTGTGGTTGGGAATTCCTCAGGCAGCCAGGCAGCTGCAGGGGTAGGTGAAGGGGTGAGCTGCAGCATACAGGAGAGATACAGGAACCCTGAGGGTTCGAATCCTGCCTCACTCACTCTCTAGCTGTGTGGTCTTGGCCAACTTCCCCAACCCCTCAATGCCCCAATTCTTCATCTGTAAAATGGAGATAACAGCAATACCCAAGTCCTTGTCTCCTGAGATGATTAAATGAAGCATTATGTGCAGAGTGCCCAGCACTTAGATTGCCCTGAACGAGTGACAGTGATAATTATTTTTGCCATCATTCTCTCTAGGGATAGAGTTTCTCGGTCCCATGTTCTGTCCTTTGAGTTGGATTAAATTGCTCCGGGGCAGGAGTCCTACTTCCCTCTTACAGGGCTGATAGCAGGGAGAAAATAGACAAAGATGGGTGACTGTCTGAATATGCCCAGATTGCAGGAGAGAAAGATGCTTGCCTTCACCTCTGAACCATGAGCTTGGCAGAGACTCAAGATCCTTGGCATTTCAGGCAGGCGGGTCTCTGTGGCCCTCCTGCTGCCTCTGGGCATCCGTTTTGGAGCTGCTGCGCTCGCCAGCAGGAGGCCCCAAAGAGACAGGTAACAGTGTGTCTGCCAAGAAGCTTTATGGCGCTGTGTGCTAGCTCTGGCTTCTATTTCAGGACCCACAAAGGTCAAAGTCAGTCCCCGCCTGCAGGGATGGGGACACAAGTGCCAGAAGCAGCTGGGTTCCCCAGCCTCCCGGGTCCCACTAACCAGGAGGCACATGCCTTGAACTCATCAAGCACCAGGGTTGACATGAACTCCAGCACTGAGCCCCGAGGGCTGCTCTGTACAGAATCCCCAGTGAGTCCCAAATGGGGAGAAATACAGTCTCACAGCTCCTTTCTAGAGCTTGCCTGCCGCCCCCTTTCCCCACTTCTACAACCAAGTGAGAAACTTGGTTAACAATTAAATACAATTTAGAACTGCCCTGTGGTGTGAGCCCACCACTACTCTACGCTCCTCAGCCCACCCTCAAGCTGGCACTGAAAGCTACCCCCAAAAACACCCTGAAAAGAAGCTCTGGGGGCCAGCGGGCTAGGCTTGTGATCGGGGCGCCTGCCTTGGGCCCTTCCCCTGGTGCTGGAGGCCTGAGCTCCTGCTGATCACTCTACCCTGTTTCGCGGGGACCTTACAGATTTCCAGGAGACCTCAGCCCATCTGGACAACTTCCACATGGACAGATTTCAGAGAACTGGTGGTGATCATGGAGGAGAAAAAGGACACTACATTTGGGTGTCCTTGTAGTTGAATCACTGGCCTTCCACTTGCCCGCTATGACCCTTCAGGTCACTGGTCCCTGAGCAGCAGCATCTGTCATTCAGGAGCTGGATGACAGGCCAGCCACCAGGTCCCACCCCAGACACACTCTGTGTAGCACTAAGCTCTCCAGGAGTCTAAAGCACACTCAGGCCCCGAGCACTGACTTCAGGCACGTCCCTTGTCTGAGACTCACTTTTCTTTATATGGAAAATGGGTAGAAAAAAATATATTTTTCTCACCTCAAGTGAGATGACGTAGGTGGAGGTGCCTGGCACATGTCAACATGCAAGGTGCTCAGCGATGTTAGTTGCCTTGGAGGTCTGAGGATCCAGGGGGATGCACCTTAGCCCTCTCTCCAGCCCTGAAGGAGGGAGCCTCACCTGGTTTAGGCTTCCAAGGATTCCGAAGCCAGCCCTCGATCTCCCCAGCCCTCAGAGACACCGAGAGCAGGTGCCACGACAGTCTCGCTGAGCTGCAGGCTGGGAGGAACAAGAAAGCAGAGGGGAGGTCTGGAGACGGGAGAAGGTGGCAGTGAGAAGGAAAAGTTATGGTTGCAAACATGAAATGTGGAATTATTAAGAATTATTAAGTTGCTTTGGTGCCAGGGGTCACCCGCTCCTAAAAACCCCTGTGGCCAGAGTTCTAACCAGTAAAAAGGCCTCTTATCCACGTTTCTGCCTCCAGATGGCATGGTATCTAACGCAGCCTGCCACAGCCTCCGCTTCTAACCCGCCTTTCCATGGAAACATCCTTGTTTCTCATCTACACTGTCAACAAGGGTTTATTAGACACCTACTGTGTGCAGGGTTCTGGCCATAGTAAAATACACTTCCTGCCCCTAAGGTACTACATGCCGGTAACTCAGGAAGAAAAGCGTGTTCTGGCACCAAAGACAACATGCCTTCCTCACCAGAAGCTGTGCTGGTAGCTGAGCCACCGCTGGACACAAGAGTGGCTCCCTGGGATTGCCTTTAGATGTTTATGAGAAGGAGATAACTAAATAGAGAAAGAGAGAAGTGGGCGGCTGCGTGCATGTGGGTGACACGTGACCCTGACCCATCTATTTATTTAAGGCCTTATGTTATGTTCTCCTTGAGCATTAGGAGATGCTTGGGCCTGAGTGTTCACCTTAAGTGTCTGTCCTCCTGCCTCTGGGCAGGACTGTCCTGAAGCAAGGCTAAATCTGCCTTCTCAGTTTGAGTGGTTCCAACTATTAAAAAGAATCGTAAAAGTAGCTACTGTCACCTACTTCAAAGCAGACACTGAGCTATGCATGTTGTTTAGCACACCCATCATCTACTTCATCCTCATCACGGCACTCAAGAAGGGAGCTAGTCATCTTTGTTCTTCTAAACGAGAAGAATCGAGGCTGACAGAAGTCAAGGGCACATGAGCAAAAGCAGGTCCAGAATCTGAACTTGGTTCTCTCTCGTTCCAAAGCTCTTTCCACAATAAGCCACCAAGTTTTCTCCTGTATCTACCACTTGCTGATTCAGTCAGGGAACATATACTTTTGAGCACCTACTATGTGCAGGACATTGTTCTGGATGCAATAGCTAAATTGAATTCTTTCTGTTCCCATATAAGCCAGCTATTTCTTGCCCTTAGTATAGGAAAAAAGATGAAAGTTGACTAATGGGTAATTACTTCCATTATTTGGGAGGGTGAATCAAACACAGTAACATGAAAAACTTGAGAAAAGTTGTTTCAGGTCCTTTATTCTTTATTGTCTCCCATAAATTTCTCTACCAATTAGGAGAAAAATCAGAGTTATCTCTGAATAGATGGGAACCACAGAAGGTCCTCGGGGCTAGCACGAGAGAGTCCCCTGCAGGGCCCACTCCTGGTGCCTGGAGGTGTGTAAGACGTGATTGTATCCAAGTTTAGCTAACATTACTCAACTAAGGTGTCCCCAGCTCCTGTTTCCCTAGTCTGTAAATAGGTTGCTTCTATTTTAAGATTGCTTAGGACTCCAACAGGGCAATCTCCATTGGCCTGGAATCTTTGCTTCCTTGGTGCCAGGACATGTTCTGGCTTTTCCCTGTTGTAAGGTGATAGTCAAGGTTTTGCTTTCCCTTTCCTCTGGCACCACCCCTTAAGGGCTGCTGTTGGCATTTAAGAAACCCAGGATCTGCCAATTCACTAGGAGTAAAAGTAAGGATGTCAGGGTGGAAAAAACGGTACCTTTGTCTCCCTTAATGCAACAAATGCCTACAACAATGGGGTGTGACTTAGACTAGACCTTGAACCTTTCCTTGAGAAGGGGCTCCGTGTGCCTTGGTTGGGTTGTATTTCCAAACCTGTTCCCTTCTCAAGTTGCTTTCTCTCCATGATGCGTGGGCCCAGGAGAGGAGAAGTTAATGAACCTTCTGGTGATGGACGGTCCACCCCTTCCTAGACTGTCTGGTGACCATTCTATATTAATGGGAATAAGGCTGTTCGAGACCCCACTGATGGGCAAAAAGGCTCCTTTCCTTCCTGTGTGACGGAGATAAACTTTCTCCTAGGCCCCTAAATTATAAATCCAAAGAGAGCTGGAGAAAGATCCTGGCTGCATGACTACTCCCCAAGGGTGGCATTTGATGTGAAAGGATCAGAAAGCTCTTTAATAGAGAAAACTACCTCTGGAGGACGGAGGTGGGAACCCATCTTTAGGAGCAGCTCTCTCGGAACTGTCCATTGGTGTAGGCTGCAGACCCCCAATGCTATGGACGTTTAAAAAAAACAAAGAACTGGGGGTTGGTTATGCATGGACACTCACTGCAATGCCTTTGGTTCTGTGCCTGGAGCATTTGATTCCTCTTAGTAATTAAATAGCCATGTATGAGGTGCCTGATATAGGGCATGTGCTACAAATATAGCCCTCAGGCTCTGATGAGTCACCTCTGCAAACTTTCTCCTAGGACGAGGGCCTTGGGGACTTTGGTCTAACCTCCTTCTCCCTCTCTGATTCTCACATTTATGTTTCTCCCTCTCCACGTCTCACAAGCAAACTGGTGAGATTAGGATAAAGTCTGGAGTTGAGTAATGGTGCTGTACCAGTGCTAACGTCCTGGTTTTGAGGACGGAGCTATGGTTATGTAAGACACTCACTTCAGGGTAAGCTGGGAATTCTCTGTACTACTTATTCGATGTTTCTGTAAGTCTAAAATTAGTTCCCAATACGAAGTTAAAAGTCTCGCTAGGAGTCTCGTCAACTCTTGTCAGCTCTCCTGGTGTCTGTCATTCTGACCGATTCTCTGTCCTCCTTTAGTGTCACTTTGCCCCTCCTCTCCACCCTTTTTTTCTTTCTCATTTTTTGTCCTTCATTGCTCCTTCTCTCAAAAATCTACTCTCCTGGCCCGGCGCCTGTGGCTCAGCGGGCTAAGGCGCCAGCCATGTACACCTGAGCTGGCGGGTTCGAATCCAGCCTGGGCCACCAAACAACAATGACGGCTGCAACCCATACAAACAAACAAATAAATAGCCGGGCGTTGTGGCAGGCGCCTGTGGTCCCAGCTACTTGGGAGGCAGAGGCAGGAGACTCGCTTGAGCCCAGGAATTGGAGGTTGCTGTGAGCTGTGATGCCACGACACTCTACCCAGGGCGACAGCTTGAGGC
>CAUYON010024426.1:0-35875 GCA_963573935.1 Arctocebus calabarensis | reverse complement strand
TAAGGAAGTTGCAAGGTTACTATCTAGGCCCAGCGCCTTCCAAGAGAAAGATATACAGATAACAGAGGCATTTGCTACAGCGGAGTGTTACAGACTGTTTGGCTAATGCCTGTACAGAGTGGCCAGGACAGTTCTTTAGCTCTGCCTTTACTTTCCTGCCTCATCAGCAGTGACGTTGGATTCCAACTTGACTGTTGATGTCTTCACCGTGTTTCCGAAACTCTGCAGACAGCCCTGCGGGGACCAGGCAGATCTTTTGACAGAATCCACAGCTGGAAGTCACAAGTTTATCTCTGAAGACTTGTCCCAAGAAGTGGTATTTCTGGAGAATGTGCAGGAATCTTTATATATGGCATCAAAAAGACTATTGAGTCCAGAAAGACTACAGAGGAAAGAGTTTCATTTCTGAGCCCTCAAAACAAATGGAAGGCCAGTGCTTTCATCCTTTGTTAACTACGGGTATAGAAGATGAGGCAGAGCCCTTCGTAGGAGCCATCTCTTCTACATGATGCCGTCTCTTCTACATCAGGGAAGGGGACCAAAACCGCTTGTTCCTTAGGGTGTGTGTAATGTTGTTCAGGGAACAGGAGCAACTATCCCAGAATCGTTATGTTGTGGATTAAACGCCTTACTGGTTGATTCTACAGAGGCTACCATACTTATAAAAATAAAATGATACCTCTCCACAGAGTCTTTCGTTATAGGATTTCTTGGCCAAGTCACCTTACCCTTACTTTGCAGAGAAGAGAATAAAACCCAACAATGGGCCCTAGTTGAAGAAGAAGGCATTAGTAAAAGGGATGATCTCAGCTTTCTTCAACCTGGTCGATAGTCAAGCGATGGGTTCAGCACATATATGAGCCTGGGCCCCCTCGTAGCCTTTGATATGCATGCTTACTGCAGTGGGCACATACAGTTAGCCCTGAAAATAGGCGTGGGAGGGAACAAGTTCAGTCCCTGGTGAATTATTTGCAAATTCGAGGCCAGTTAAGTTCCTTAATTATTAACAATCATCCTTTGAACATCAATACACCAAGTATTGCGCTTCAAGTCAAGGAGAAGATGCAGGGGTTATGGCATTTCAACAGAAGGAAGAACAGGCACAGGGTGGTGCCTGTGGCTCAGTGGGTAGGGTGCTGGCCCCATATACCCAGGGTGGCGTGTTCAAACCCAGCCCTGGCCAAACTGCAACAAAAAAATAGCCGGGCATTGTGGCGGAGTGCCCCTAGACCCAGCTAAAAAAGGAAGAAAGAAAGAAAGTAAGAAAGAACAAGCATGAGCTTGTACTTTGTCTTAAAGGGGTTAATACACAAAGATGAAGCCACCAAAGAATGACACGGAGAATGTCATCGAAACGGCAAAGAGCACCAAAGAGAAAGAGTTGGTCTCTTGGCAGGGCAGCCAGGCCGAGGTTGGAAGGAGGGACGGATGAAGGCTGGTATGCCGAGAGGGAGAAACCATAAGGGTAAGTTTATTGTTCAGGTGGAAAAGGGTCAGACACAGAGTGAACGGATAAGAGCCCCAAGGCCATGTTGTGCTGTAGGAGGGGCTGATGAGGTTGAAGGAGGGTGTGGGTGGGGAAGTGTGGCCTTACCTCTGGGTTCTGAACCAGAGGTGAAGTAGTCCCGGAGCCTAGTTGGCTTGAGCAGCTGCACGTGGTATCAGTTAAAACAAAAACAACTGAAACCAAAGAGATCCCTAAGACAGCTCTGATAGTGCAGCATTGAGAAAGTCAAGCTCAACTCAGGTTGATCCCTTCTGAGTGGAGGAAAAAAAAAACTGAACACAGGAGATAAAGCAAAGGAACAATTAGCAGGGCTCGGGGATGAAGAGGCTACGGGATTGGAAGAGTGATGCTAGATGTGTTTTTGTTGCATCTTAGAATTTTTGAGATGGAAGAGCCCTTAATTCAATATCTTCATTTTAGAAATGAGGAGATCAAGGCCTAATGAGGTCAGTGAAGAAGTTTTACCTGCAAACCTGCCCTTGAGTCAGTGAGATTCCCTTAGGCCTACAATGTATTTTGAAAATAATGTAAATACATTTTATTACACAGAAACTTCTATAATATAATTAGGAGACAGAAGAAAAGGAACACTGGTTTGGGACTTTTGACCTTTGCAGTTGGATTCCAGAAAACCTGAAGCCTGATAAGCACCTGCCTCAGGGCTGGGGCAGGCAGGGCTCATATGACTGGAGGGAATCGTATCAAAAAAGTCGTTAGAAAACATGGAGGGAGAGGGCCGGTGGGATCCCTGAGCTGCACCCTGCTCCCAGGGGCTCTGGGATCTGGGGACAGTCAGGCTAACTGGAGTGGCTGCGTCTTTTCCAGGGTGTCCCATTTTGGTCTGGGTCTGGCTCCCACCCAGACCAGGGCCAGCTTCCACACTGTGATTATCCGCGATGCTTCTGTTGGTATCATCTCTCCTCACCATATTCCCCTCCCTCATCGAAAAAAACTAAGATCCTATCCCAGGCACTGGGAAGGCATTTCATTTAGCTTCATTTAAAATACATTGTTAGAGTTGTGCAGCATAAATCTGCCAATGCTATAAATATGTATGAAGTCGCAGTGGCCTCCTACGGCCACGGGGAAGCCAGCTCTGGGATGGATAACAGACAAGGAGAATTTTAAGTACATCCTGTTCCACTGAAGTTGACTTCTTTTCCATTCTGTTCTCTCTCCTGCTCCCTCCCCACCCCAGCAGAAAAAATAATTGCCATGAGGGCTGAGCTTGGGCAGAGCTGAAGATTCCTTCTTTCTTGTCCTTAATGTGTTGCAAAACCTCAGCACTGCCCTCCCCCAGCACGCAAACACACTCTCCTGTGGCAAACAGGAAACCATCCCAGAGCTGTGGGCTCCTCAGCCGGGAAGCCGGTCTCTGCGGCCCTGGCTACCTTCCCCCCAGGTTCTTCCCCGGCACTCAACACAGTTAAAAATAGTAACCACCAAAGGCAGAAGAAAAGATGACTTCATTGTCTAACCACTGCCACTTGTGGCATGATCCGGGTGGTGGCAGAGGGCTCCAATCCTCTGAGTTGGCACCTTGAGAGTCCTCTCAGGGTCAAGAGGCTGGTCCCTCCCTCTGAATTTTAACACCCAGGTGTCCCTGAGCAGCCAGCTCATCTCCTCGGGGGAGAGTGGTGAGTCAGGCAGAGCCAGGTTCCCATACGCATGCATGTGTGCAAACAGGTGCACACACACAATGGGTGACAGCCCCAGAAATCCAAGCTCTCCCCTTGGCATAGACCGTGAATGGTGTAGGCAGCACATGCCCACCCTGGCTTGGGAAAGCAAGGCTGGGGTGAGACCCTTCTGCCGTCTAAGCTTGTCACTCCTGCAGTGGTCGTGTGCATGTGTGTGTGTACTTGTTGAATATGCTGGATTCTAACTCAGTCTAGTTTGCTGTTGGAGTGACAGATCCAGAAGGGACCCAATAGGTTCCTCAGGCTGGGGGAGGAGAAAAACAGTTTTAGAAGTTATGTGAAGGTCTCCAGTAGTTGGTCTTGGGGAGTAAAAGAGAAATCCATCTTTACCATGAAGCATCTCATGCCGTTGCCTGCCAGGAGACTCAAATCCTCGGAGGAAGAGGTCAGTTTACAATGATGAAAAGATCCATGTCCCTTGGTATAGGGATTATGGTTCTCAATTTGGCTTAATTTGGTTCTTTATTAACCTGGTCAATGGGTTCCAAAATAACGTCAATGAGCCTGGCACTTCCAGAGTGTTGTGGGGGTAAGGGAGATACATATTATAAGATCTGTTTCTATGTTCGAGGACATTATAGTTTGGTTAAGGAGAGTGAACTCGCTCAGTTAAAGCAAACTGGAAGGAAAACACACCAAGCTTTCAACCCGTATGGGGTGAGCACCTACTGGTTGCTGCTCAGGAGACAGTGGCTGCCAGACAAATTTGACAGCAAGGCCTGGGCAGGGAGCTTAGCTCCAGGGAAGGGAGGGAGGCAGGATACGTATGGTGTGCTGGATGGGGTAAGTGCCACGGGGAAAAATAAAGCGGCACAGGAGGATAGGAAGGGTCGGGGAAGGATTGCTCTTTTAGAACAGGCGGCCAGAAAAGTTCCTACTGAGAAGGTGACATTCAAGTGAAAACAAGAAAGGCACACGTCCTGAAATTGCCTGATGCAGGCTGGGCGAGTCCCCAGTGGAGAGGCAGACCTGAGACCGGGTGAGGAGACTGCACAGGGGCTGAGGCTCCATTTAAACCTCTGAAAGTCAGAGAAGCCTTATCCGTTTTATCTGGCCAGTGGAGAGAATGAGAGCGACAACATTGATGTCATTACCATGAAATTCTGCACAATCCAATCCATGTTTTTTTCTTCTCTGAGTCCTATTTGTTATGAACTTTCGAGAAAAACAATCGTATTGACTAATTATACCCTGTGGGTGGACACATCAGCATCTGAAGTTTCTCAGGGGAG
This sequence comes from Arctocebus calabarensis, assembly GCA_963573935.1. NCBI lineage: Eukaryota > Metazoa > Chordata > Mammalia > Primates > Lorisidae > Arctocebus > Arctocebus calabarensis. Next base: position 31,436 of record CAUYON010024426.1, on the reverse strand, counting down.
TCTGGCAGTCGCCTTCACGGCCTCTGAGACTGGGGAAGGCCAGGGGTGGGTGTCCCTCGCTTGGCAGCGTCCTCCACGGAGGTGGCCTTGGGGACCTGGGTTCGGGTGTTGCTCAGCCACTTTCTAGCCTTGTGACCTGACTTGCTATACCCCTCGCTGAGGCTTCGTTTCCTCTACTCTAAATTGACAATATTACTTTTTTTTTTTTTTTAACAAGGTTGCTGTCAAGCACATATTAAGTGCGCAGCCAGTCATACCCATTATTATCACAATCACCATATCACATATCTAAGTGAAGTAAAATGATGAGCCTCCATTTGTTGTGAAATCCCGTCATAAATCCGAGGGGTGCTCACATCAATCAAACCCATGTTTCACCGTAGAATTCTCAGCTTGAGGTGAGTGAGTAAGTGGGGGACAAGGAGAGGTTAAGTGATACTCTGGACACGGGAGGTGTGGCTGAGCACCTCTGACTGGGGGATGCCAGGCAGGGCACTCTGAGGGCTTCGGGGTGACCCTTGGGGAAGAGGGGGGAGAAGGTAGGCGGGGCTGACCAGGCATCAGCCTCAGGGAGAGGGCTCCGGGGAACTTTCCTGCGGGACCTCTAGCCGACCAGCACCACAGAGTGATCCTCTCCTAGAAGTGACTCAGAGTGGGAGCTGGGGAGGGACAGTCCTGGGACACCCACCTCTCCGTGTGCTGTCTCTTTGCTTGCCCTGTTGACCTTGGTGGTTCACCCCTGTGAATGCTCAAGGGCCATGTGATTAAAAAAAAAAAGAAAGAAAGAAAGAAAGAAAGAAAACCTGATAAACCTGACTGAGAGTCTGTGAAGTTTCAGGCATTTAGGACCAGCCTGGATAAGGCCTGAGGGGATCTTGTTGTGGGTGAGTCAGGGAGGCCAGGAAGTGCTTAGAGGCTGGGAATGAAGCTTGGGGCCCCAGAGAGCTGAGAGTCTCAAGGCAGATGGAAAGTCCATGGAATGTGATGGAGACCAACATGCGGGGAGGTAGAAAGAGCAAGGCCTGCTGCCAATGCACATGACTTCTAGAGAGTTTAAGTCACTTTGCCAGTTGAGGGTGCCTGCCTCTGAGCTCTGGCCTCCCTTTCAGTAGAAGCAACAAGGCACGAGTGTTTCTGTAGCTCTCAACATGGTCCCTCCCGTGCACAATCTAGATTCTGCATCAAGATGGTGACCCAGGCATTTAATTAGTAGCTGATTCATTGATCAACAACAAGGAGTAACTTCTTTTTTTTTTTGTAGAGACAGAGTCTCACTTTATCACCCTTGGTAGAGAGCGTGGCGTCACACAGCTCACAGCAACTTCCAACTCCTGGGCTTAGGCGATTCTCTTGCCTCAGCCTCCCGAGTAGCTGAGACTACAGGCATCAGCCTGGCTATTTTTTTGTTGCAGTTTGGCAGGGGCTGGGTTCGAACCTGTCATCCTTGGTATGTGAGGTTGGTGCCCTACTCACTGAGCCACAGGTGCCACCCAAGGCAGTAACTTCTTAACCCTTAATCTATTTTTAAAATTTATTAAATACTTATTATATGCTAGGCACTGTGTTTAGTGCCTCTTATTCTCATAAAAACTTTATGGGTGCAGGGCGGTGCCTGTGGCTCAGTGAGTAGGGCACTGGTCCCATATACTGAGGGTGACTGGTTCGAACCTGACCCCAGCCAAACTGCAACAGAAAAATAGCTGGGCATTCTGGCCGGTGCCTGTAGTCCCAGCTACTCAGGACACTGAGGCAAGGGAATCACCTAAGCTCAGGAGTTGGAGGTTGCTGTGACTTATGACACCATGGCACTCTACTGAAGGCAATAAAGTGAGACTCTGTCTCTAAAAAAAAAAAAAAAAAATTATGTATGCAAGTACTCTTACTATATTTGTTTTGCAGGGAAGAAACAGAACCTGAGAGAGGTTGTATAACATGCCTGGGCCTTTCGGTTAGTAAGCAGTGGGGCCAAATCCACACTCAGGCTGTGCCTCACACCAATGTTATGTGCTTGAACACCATGCAATCTGTCCTCAGTATCCACCTTTGCTTAATTGTTGACTTGTCTATGTCTGTAAAAGTGGTGCTCTTGAAGATAGGAGGTGAGTAATTTTCTCGGGAGGAGGGTGAGCAGATGAACCTATTTATCGTACATTCATGTTATAACCTATACCTTTCTCAATTTTTCCATTCACTTCTAAATGTATTTTGTTCAATAAAAATAATAGCATGCCCACTATGCTTAGGACAGGCTGGTAATTGATAGGGATTCAGAGACGAAAGACCACGTCTGCCTTCCAGATTTTGGCATCCAGTGGAAAGGGAGAGACAGACTAGTAAATGAACAATGGTGTTTCCTTGTGATGAGTGTAAAGATGGGCATTCTCAGAGGCGGTGGGAGCTCCCAAGGCGGGCACCAAAGTCACCCTGGGGCCAAGGTTGTCTTCTGGGGAAGTCAGCCTTGAAGACCAGCATGGCTAAGGAGAGCAGGCCAGGGGCAGGCATCTTATCAGGGCAGGCCTTTGGAGGCACTGCGGTTTCAGAGGCATGAGAGTTCAGTAGGGCTGGGCTGTAAAGCAGGGGAGGCAGCATAAGGGGTTGATGAGAGGTGGGCCTGGAGAGGCAGGAGCAGGCAGACGAGGAAGGCCTCGCATGCTGGGCACGTACTGGGGCTGTATCCTATAAGCAAAGGGTGCTATGGAACAGCTTTCCAAGGAGGAGAGGAAAGGAAATGTTAGAAAGCTGCTCTGAGATCAGAGGAGAAGAACCAGACCTGGTGGCCGGAGTGGGGCAACAAGATGGGAAGCGACTCGGAGATCCAAGGCAGCGACCAGGCTGTGGAGGGCTTGATTCCGATAGAGAGCTCCCAGCGCTCAATTTCCCCCATCCCCAATCAGAAAATACATATTGTTCCTTTGTCCTAATATTAAATATGTTAGGACACCCTTGGCCCCAGGGTCACCATATTTAATTCATATTGGTATTTCTGTCTTTCTTCTATCTAATGCCTATTGGCGATAAGTCCCATTGTGGGTGTTTTGTATTTGTTTTGGAGGGAGCGGATTCTTCCCTTTTCTACCCACACCCACATTTTATGATGGTGTTAGTAATCTGGGCCATTTTTATATCCACCAATTCTCATAATTAAATAGGAGTCAAAGGTTCTCCGGACATGGAAGGAAGGTTCTGTAGTGTGGAGAATGTTTTTGCCTATGAGAGTAACCTCATTAGGGCCTCATATATTCCAATGCAGTAGAAAAGGCATTATTGTCCCCATGTTATAGATGAGAAAACCGAGGCTCAGAGAAGCAAAAGTCATATGATTAAGTGGCATAGTTTGGTCTCAATGCTCTGAATTTATCCTTTCATTGACCATACTCAGGTGGCAAATTGTGATGGTACATAAAGCTTTGGGAAAGAAATATTGGCCCTCTGGCTGTTTCTTCCTTCACATCCAACCCAACTCATTTGAGAAAGACTGAGCACCCATGGTGTCCAGGAACAGGGTGTTCTAAGGTGCCCAATTCAGCCCTCAGGGAGCCAGTGGAGCACAGACAGTGCAACTAAAGGTGAAACAGGGTGGTGGTAGCACCCTAGAGGTGTGGACAGAACACTGGCTCAGCCAAGGGGATTACTCATTCTGCTTAGGGCAGGGTGGAGGGGTGGGGAGGGCTTCCCCATCAAGGTGACATTCAGACTGGCTGTGGAGGTAGAACAGCATTTCTTCAGGGACAGAGGGCAGGGATGACAGCAACAACAACAATGGCCTCACTGGTTAAGTCCTTGTGATGTGCCAGGCCCTGTGCTAAGCGCTTGACAGGTATTATTTATTTGCTACTCCTAATGACCCAGTGAGGGCTCAACTAGTATCATCCCCATTTAGAGGATCCCCATTCCCATAGATGAGGAAATGAAGGCTTAAAGGGGATTTGCCCCTAAGCAGTCTGATTCCAGCTCATTCTCTTACCCACTCCAGCACAGGGCCAGGCACTCAAGGTAGAGAACAGAGCTTGAGCAAAACCGCAGAGGTGCAAAGATGCCTGGGCTCGCTCAAGGTGCAGGGTATGTGCAAGGAGGGAGGAGGGTGCAGATGTGAAAGGGGTAGGGCCATTGAGGGATGGGTCTTGCATGATTTTATTTTCTCAGCAAAGTTAGATAGCAGTCAGGTGATCAGATCTGCATTTTCATACAGATACTCCAGTGACCGAACTGAGGCAGAGCTACAGATACCATACCTGCAGGAGGACAGGCCCACGAAACACCAGAGGGCAGCAGGCCATGGGGGACCAGGGGGCATCTCGACAGAAGGCGGCAGGGTCCCAGCCTCCTGCTCCGCCCAGCTGGTTGCAGCCACGTGGGCATGAAGTCCCTTTGTTGGCAGACCCTCTGATTTGAAAAACAACTCTGGGAAATCAAAATTTTATTGAAAATGTCCTACTTGGAAAATGCAGGAAACTAATTCAAGTTATTTTTTTTTAGAGCACTTTCAGGACCAAATTATGTGTTTGTGGGGGCTGCTCTTGGATGAGGAGGAGCCCGGCATCCAGAGCCCATCGTGACAGTCTAGACAATGAGAGAGGACCGAGGCATGGAGGATGCAGAACGGGCCGGGCTGAGGTCTACTTTAAGCAGACTGAACAGTCGGTAGTAACTTTCGGCATAGATGGTGTGAGTGGGAGGGGTCTGGGTTGATCAGGTGGATGACGGGACCATTTAATTTTGGACCCATTATTTATTGAGCATCTACTGTGTCCAAGATATTGCATTAGCAGGGGGGATACCACATGTAATAAGATGCACTAACTTGTTGTGAAGAAGCTCAGACTTCAGGGAGGAGACCTGTTGGAGGAAAAGCACAGAGAGATTTGGGGGCACGAAGGAAGAGCGCCTGCCCGCTCTTGGACAGCGTGGCATCAGGAATGGCCGCGCAGACAAGGAATACAGAAGTGCAGGTGTGAGAGAGATGGTCATGCCTTGGGTTTGGGATTTACTGAGCTGAGTCTTCGCTTTAGCCCAGCGAGTTCTGTGATCTGATACCATCACTCCCCGATGCTTTAATTTTGTGACACTTTAGAGTCCAGGCATCTTGCCTATTCATACAACACATTCCTCGCTTGCAGTCATGTTTTCCCTGTGGCCTCTCTCCAAATGCCTGGCGCATGTGTGTACCCGGCCGAGGGTGTAGCAGATGCCGGCATTACTGCCATCACCCGTGTCTTTCCAGGTTCCTGCCCACTTGTCGCTCATTTCGGTGTTGTAATATTTGTAACAGGAACCTCTGCTTGCTTTCTTAGTTTACTCATTGCTGTTGTGGAGAAAGATCTGCTTTCTTTAGGATATCTTTATTATTGTATCATAGATTAATGATGAGAAAACACCCCATGCAGTTACTCACCCTACCGGCTTGCTGAAAGTGCCTCACATTCTTTCTTCAGACTTAGGCAAGGTTTGCAGTATTCATTTGACATGTATTGTGGGCACCTGCCATGTGCCAGACACTGTTCTAGGTGTTTGGGGGTGCATTCGAGAGTTAAGAAGGACCCCCACCCTCGTGCAGCCTCGCTTTCTTGCAGTCTCTATGATGTGGCTCTTACTGATTTCTGTGTTGCCCTTTTGAGATGTGCACAGATGTATGGCCCCCTCCTAGCCAGGAGACCATTCCCGCTAGTCCCCCTCGAGTGGGGCTGAGCTCTCCACCGTCCGAGGCTCCATTCCGTTTTCCTAGTGTGGACTGTCCACAGCATGGCAGCTCCTTACCCGCAGTCAGAACTCCGCTGACCTCAATAGAACACAAAGTTCTAAATCTCACTGTTCCTGCACATACTCTGAAAACAATTTACCTTCTCATTTGAGAAGACATCTTCATTGGATCCTTAAATCAGACCCTTTATCCTTCCCATGGACCCACTGGTCAGACATGCATCTTCTATCATAAATCTGTTGTGATCTCTTATTATTTGTCCTCAGCTAAGAGTCCTCTCTGGAGTAGAGTCCCCGGATAGAACCCAGAGGTGCCTGGAACTTAGGCTTGAGCCGATTCACTGATGTGTATTTAGTAGAGCAGGATACTAAAAAGTAAATTCCTGGGGAGGTGGGTTCTCACCAGATCCCCTGACATGCAAAGATAACTGGGATGAGGAACCCAGAGGCCATTGCAGGGGTCATTTGGGCTGTGTGAGTTCCCTGCTCAGAGAACAAGGGTACAGGGATGTTTCTGACTCATAAGCTTGCTGGACTGAGAGGGTCAGGAGGTTTTGATTTGGATAGCTCCTAACTTCTAATTCCTGGAAGTCCTCCACCTATTTGGACCATCCTGGATCTGTGAGCTGCTTCGTGGCTTCCAGGAGCCCCCAAGAGGCAAGTATTATAGTGGAAAGGGAAACTTTACAGCAAACAAACAGGTAAAAACTTGAAGAAACCTAGATGCTATCCCTTAATGATTCTGTGGCCTTGACCATGCACTTGATCGTCTCTGAGCCTCAATTTTGTCCCCTAAAGAGGTTAAAACAAGTAAGGTGGAAATGTGTGTTCATAAGATGTCGTGCAAGTAGAAGGTGCTTTTACTATTGTTATGATTATTTTTATTTTCAGCAGGCCACATTAATCAGGGCTGGAACCCTCAGAGCTGCTCCCAAACTCTCCCTCCCTCTGTGGCCACAGACAGGCCAGTAGCCATTGCCTGGCCACCCCCAACCCCATCCATCCATCAGCCAGCACTGGGCTGAGGAATCTGTGTGGCTGTCACCTTGCCACCAGCTAGACCTGACCTTGGTTTTATTGCTTCTGAGCTAGGCCTGGAAATTCCTTGGCAGGGGCTCCATCAGCACTGATCGGTCTGTTTCTCTGCACCTTGATGCTGAGGGACCCTCACTGCAACAGGGTATAAGGAGCTGTTATAAATTCATTTGGGACAACCTGCTAGCTCACCACCTGCTGCCCCTTTGAGCTCTGTGTGAGCTTCAGCCTGTGGTATCAATGAGGATCACATCCTGAGCCATGAAAACTGAGAATGAAGGGAGGGTAAAATGAGGCTGTGAGTCTGACATTTTGGGAAATGGGTGTGCTGGAACTGAAAACGCTGTTGGAGTCGTCAGTGGTGATTTAGCTAGAATTGAAGGTTCTTTTAAAGCTCAAATTCCTGGCACCCACCCATCCCTATATCGTTAGGGTTAGACAGTCCCATCGGGCTCCAGGTTCTCAGATGAAAGATCAGAAGCTCTCAATCACTATTCGTGACATCAAAAGAGAAGGAAGGAGACCAGAGAGAGCTATTATGGTTGGCAGCCCTTTATCCAAGCTTTGCATGAATTTTTAGAAAGGAAAGTGACCATAAAATGTTAATACTAGAAGGGAGCCTCAAGATCACGAGAAATAACCCTGTGAAGAAACCGAGACGAGTCTGCTTAAGTTGAGTGATGCGATCAGTCCGTTACGCCAGTCTGGTGAATGGGAGACAGAATATTTAATAGGATGGCAGATATGTCATTACCAGTACATATGCATACTATGTTATGTACAAGGAGTTTCACCATACTATTGTTTATGGAAGCAGAATTTAAAGCAGTGTAATTATCCATCATCTATTAATAAGAGTTTAAATACTATGAGGTTTATGCACTTAACAGAATACTATCTAGCCATGACAAATAATGATGTACATCTACATTTATGGATTTGGAAGGCTGAGGGGCTTAGCTAAAGGGACAGGGAAACTTTTGTTATGTAATAATAGCAGATGTCAATGTGGCCTGCACATTCTCTTGGGTAAAACTGTATGTGTATATAGTGTGTGTGCAATTTGAAATAGTGTGCTATTTAAAATTGCACACAAACTTTATGGCCACCCTGCATATGAAAGAATGCTGACGATAATTATCTGAGGCTCAGCTCCCCTAACTCAGTGGTTAGGGCACCAGCCACATACCCTGGGGCTGGCAGGTTTGAACCTGGCCTGGGTCTGCTAAACAACAATGACAACTGCAACAAAAAAATAGCCAGGCGTTGTGGTGGGCACCTGTGGTCCCAGCTACTCGGGAGGCTGAGGCAAAAGAATCCCTTAAGCCCAGGAGCTTGAGGTTGCTGTGAGCTGTGATGTCTCGGCACTCTACCAAGGGCGACGCAGTGAGACTCTGTCTCAAAAAAAAGAAAAAAAAATTATCTGACAGGTGAGGTTTTGGACAATTTTAATGATTTTATTTACATTTCATGCATTGTTGGAATTTGTATTGCATATCATAATCTCATCTAATAATCAGAACTAAAAGGACGTCTTCTGTTTTGGGTCATGGATCCCTGTGTGCAATTTCGGAGCTTCTCAGGATGGTGGGAGTGACTTTCTCACCTCTAGTGGCTTTACAGTTGCTTCCCGCAGTGATAGGCAATCGCTGGTCAGCACACATTCCAGGGGAACGGAGGGCATGGCGCCTTGGGTCTTCCCAAGGAAGGTGTTAGTACAAGGGGTAGATTAAGAGGTCCCCAGAACTTTAGCATAAAGTCTCCGCTGAAGAGTAGAAAATGGAAAGAACAGAATGTTAGTCTGAGCCTCTATGGGTGAGACCCTAAAATAGTTACAAGTGGATGTCAGAGGAGATTTAAGAATCCCCCAACTTTAATCAGATGACTGGGTATTCACAGGCAAGAGTGGCCAAAGTGAAATTACTAGGCTCGGCGCCTGTGGCTCCACGGGCAAAGGCGCCAGCCACGTACACCTGAGCTGGCGGGTTCGAATCCAGCCCAGGCCCGCCAAACAACAATGATGGCTGCAACCAAAAAATGGCCGGGCATTGTGGCGGACGCCTGTGGTCCCAGCAGAGGCAGGAGACTCGCTTGAGCCCAGGAATTGGAGGTTGCTGTGAGCTGTGATGCCACGGCACTCTATCCAGGGGGAGAGCTTGAGGCTCTGTCTCAAAAAGCAAACAAACAAAAAAACCAAAGTGAAATAACTAGAAAGATGAAACTGAGTTAATTGCATTGGATAGCACGGTAAGTTGGCTGTAGACGCAGTGTTTTAACCAAAGGGGGAGAGCCACTATACAACCTAGAAAAGGGAGATGTGTGTGTTCATCCCAGTTTATCCAGCCTTGTTCAGGGATGAATAGCTGTGATTCCTGTGGCCATGGACTCAGACAGGTTGCAGAGCACTGAGGCATTTCCCGACACAACATCCAGCACAGGGGAGGCTGGATCTGGCATCTGTGTGTTTGGAATGGCCAAAGCCAACTTGTGTATGTGCATGTCTCAAAGGATTGAAGGAAGTCTCGGCTCGGAGATCCACTCTCCTAGTGGTTCTCAACTGTATTAAAGGGCCACGGCATTAGGAAGGTTGAGAACCACTGCACTATCCTAAAATGTAACTGGAAAAAATGCTCCATTTTCCAATGAGGCTAAATAATGGATTCACGCTACTTGGTGTTTGTTTCTTTGTTTTCATGAAGAAGCACTTTGTGTCATTGGAAAGGTTAGCTTGCTGTCTAAGATCACTTCCACCATGTCTCTGGGTCTTGTGTGCTTTGCTGACCACAGTCCCATTGGGGAACATGTCTTATGATCCCTAGGCTAGACAGTTTGATTTTGTGCCCCTTTCCATGAAAAATTTCCTTGGGAAAATTTAAAGACACATGCTGACTGTTTTTCCTACAGCTGTGAGGGCTTATCTAGAGGGGTGCTCCGATCAGCATCTTAGTTTGAGGGAAAGTCTTTTTTTTTAAGACACAGTCTCACTTTGTCACCCTTGGTAGAGTGCCATGGTGTCACAGCTCACAGCAACCTGAAACTCTTGGGCTGAAGTGATTCTCTTGCCTTGGCTTCCCAAGTAGTTGGGATTATAGTCGCCAGCCATAATTTGTACAGGTGGGGTCTCTCTCTTCCTCAGGCTGGTCTGGAACACCTGAACTCAGACAATCCACCTGCCTCTGCCTCCCAGAGTGCTGGGATTATAGGTGTGAGCCACTGAACTGGCCAGAGGGAAAAGTCTTAAAAGAGAACATGACATTCTCTTACTTGGGTATGAGACACTTCACTGATTAAATGTACTAGGTTTTAGGTGATCGCCTGCTATGTAGCCTATTTGCTAGACCTGCCGGCTGTGTAATTCCTAATTGATTAGGAATATCTAGTTCTCTACTGAAAATGGTCCCTTAAGCCCAAAGAACAATGCTCTTAGTAACGTGAAGTCCAACATGCAAAAGAAACCAATTTATTCAATATACCTTTAACATCCACCTTCTAGTATTGCAGTTGGCATTCATTGGAGAAAGGTAGGGTCTCTTCACTTTTGATTTTGATCACAATGTCTTCTTATTTGTTTGCTTGTTTCTCTTCTCTGGCTAGGAAGCCGTACCCTTGGTGGATGCAGCTCAGAAGGTCTTTACTTGTCAGCTATTTCGACTCTCCATATGTAACCTTACTGATGGAAGAAACTGGGTACAGCACCGAATATCCATCTGGTAACTGTGCAACGTGGTGAGGTTGGCTTATTTTTCCTCCCATGTTCAGATGTCATGGCTGACACAGCCACTTCTCTACACATGCACCCTTTTGTGAGAATTTCCTCTCCACGGGCTAAAAGTGTCGGGCCAACAGCCCATATTCTAGGAATGCTCTTGGAATTCCATCCGTTTTATTTTTCCAAAGCCATTTCAGGACGAGCTAAGAAACCAGAAAGCAGGAGGCTAAGGGGACTTTAGAGATTTCTCATTTTGTGAAACTATATTAAAATCACATCGCCCTGTGAGGAATTTAAGAAAGTAAACAATAAAAGCCAGAAGAAAACAGCCTGAGAGAGAAATAGAGGAGCATAGCTAAACGAAATGAAAAGAATGATAAAGGAGAAATATAACATTTCTGGTAAAGTCTCAAATTTCAAAGAAGAGTGGCGAGGTATAACCCTTCCCCCCTTGGGAAGATACTGTGTAACTTTTTTTCATTCTATTTACTTTTTGAGCAGTGTTTGCTCATATTAATATTGACATCCCTGTTCACATAATAGCTTTGGGAACATGTTGCATAATTTAGAACTCTTCTTGGTTAACTGAGTTTAGACAAAACCAACATCTATTATTAGTTTTCCTTTTTGTAAACTGAAGGGGTCAGATTTACCTTAGGAGACTTCGCTTTGTATCAGTCATTCAAATCCCTCAATTCATAAATTCATTAAAAATATCCAGGCCAGTTCTGACTTAAAAAACCTGCCCCAAGTGACATCAAGGCAGAAATTGATTCTCATTGCTTTAGAAGGAGAGGGAAATATTCTTGTACTAGGGTCATATTGCTGCCCTGGGCTACAGGGACATTCCTTCCCAAGAATATATAGTTTTACTGAGGTCAAATGAAACTTTACCTGGGTCTTTGCCCATGTCGCAAATGAGTGTGTCTAATCCACTTTCCAAATGGGAGAAATGGGAACACAGGGCAGATTACTCCGTGATGTTTGGAAAGATCATCTACATGGCAGGGGAGTCATCGTCCTCAGCCCCATGAGATTTTAAACCCCTGACCTCTTACTGTCCATAGTCTTAAAAGTGTCCCCTCACGACCCTGGGAAGAATCAGGCATAACCTTTTAATCACATCCAGAGGCACGAGAAGTTGGAGCTTCAGCCAGAACAGATTTAATTTTTTAACCCAGACTTGAGAACTTTGTTTTATAAAATAAGCTTAGCGTGTTTCAGGGGTTAATTATGAGCCTTTAGAAATCCCAGACTAGCATTTATCTTTTAAAAATATTTACATGATTTAGTTTTATAGGTGTGTGTGTGTGTGTGTCTTTGTCACACAGGTGTGTTTTAAGAGTGCAAACTATTTAGCATTTTCTCTCTGAACCTAAACATTTCCCAAAATACTGAGAGCAAAGTGAGGTTTATCAGGCCCATTTGGAAGGCTGTGCTGTCTGCTCACTTTAAGGCTGACCGGTAGGAGGGCAGGTGACCTGCTCACCAGGCAGCGGGAGAGGACAAACTCAACTCCTGTCCCGGAGTCCTGTTTTCCCAGCCCCTCCCTCAGCCCACTGTTTCAAATCCAGTGTGGGGACCCTGAGGGACCAACACATTCCTCTACTCAGGTACTTTAAAAGTTCGTGCTTTTTTCCTTTGTTCACCCAGCGAGGGAGGAGGCAGGGAGAATGCCTCCCCTCCAGGACTCGCTGCCTCCAGGGTTCTCTTTAAAAACTGCAACCGGAGTGATCCTCCATCTGAGGACGCCACTACCTTTGGAGCCCAGTCCTCCGCCACGTGCAGCCAGTGCAGCCGGGGCAGGAGAGCTTAAAACTGGTGGAAGGTGAGAGACGACCCCAGGGGTAGGGGAAGCCAGAAAGAGGCAGATTCCAGCAGAGGAAAACAAGCCCATTCTGACAGCCTACAAGGGAGAATTTCCAGGCCTCACTGTCCGGGGTTCTCCCCTCCTTGCGGGCTGGGCTCCTGGGACATCACGGAGAGATCATGAGGACTCTTAACCTGCTGCTGGGTGTGGCTGCGCCTAGCCGGGCATTTTCATGGTCAAGTGAGTGATGAGAGAGGGAGAAGGTGAGGAAATACATGAGGAACTGATGCAATCGTTTGTCACATCATCAGTTTGTAATGAAAAATCTAGACTTCCTTATCTTTACAGGGGAAGAATTCAGTTTGCAGGGACTTGAGTAGATGCAGCAGTGTGTGTGTGTGTGTGTGTGTGTGTGTGTATGAGGTGTGTGGTGTCTTCCCTATCACCCACTTTAGAAAATATTCTACTTTCCCATGTTAAGATATATATATATTTTTTCCTGAGCTGGGTGCTGTGGCTCACGTCTATAATCCTGACACTTTGAGAGGCTGAAGCAGGAGGATTGCTTGAGGCCTGGAGTTCTAGACCAGCCTGGGCAATATAGTGAGACCCTATCTCTACAAAAAATAGAAAAACTAGCCAGACATGGTGGCACACACCTGTAGTCCTTGCTATTTGGAAGGCTGAGGCAGGAGGATCTCTTGAGCTTAGGAGTTTGAAGTGGTTGTGAGCTATGATCCTGCTACTGCACTTGCCTGGGTGACTGAGTGAAACTGAACCCCCCCACTTTTTTTTGGCTAAAACCCATCCATATATACACATTCCAGCTACCTGAAGAAAGTAATATCAGTTAATTGCAGAAGATTTTGAACATATGTCAATGTGACCAGAAGAAACTAAAATTCATCTATAATTTTACCACCTAATATTATCAACATTTTGGTAACCAGTGACCAGTCTGTTCTGTATTCTTTTAGGGAATACAAGTTTCAGAAGCAGGGATCTTGCTTAGTTCTCTGACCCAGTGCTCTGAACAGGGCCCAGTAAGGTAGACATGCAGCACATATTGGTAGGATGAATGAATAAATAGGTATGTAATCCTACTTTGAATTGAAACAGGTGGTTGGGATTCAGGAAAGACTAGCAGCAACAGAATTGGTTGGGTTTGGCAACTCAGACCCCAGATGCAGCTGCTAACTGTGTCTTCTTGGATGAGTCACTATACCTCTCTGGGCCTGCATTTCTTCTTTAGTAAAATAATCACTGTAGCTAACTTTTTATTTGTTTTTTTTTTGAGACAGAGCCTTAAGCTGTCACCCTGGGTAGAGTGCCATGGCATCATAGCACACAGTAACCTCTAACTCCTGGGCTAGAGCAATTCTTCTGCCTCCACCTCCCAAGTAGCTGGGATTACAGGGGCCTGCTACAATGCCCAGCCTTTTTTTTTTTTTTTTTTTGGTTGCAGCTATCATTGTTGTTTGGTGGCCTTAGGCTGGATTTGAACCCGCCAGCTCAGGTGTATGTTGCTGGCACCTTAGCCTCTTGAGCCACAGGCACTGAGCCTATAGTTAACTTTTGTTCAGTGCTTACTACATGCATTGTTGTAAGCTCTGTACATGTATTTCTTACCATAGCTCTAAGAGAAAGGCACCTACTATCTCCATTTTATGCATGAAGAAACAGGGACAGAAAGGTTAAGTGATTTGTCCAAAGTCACACAGCAAGTAAGTGGGGGAGCAGGACTTGAACTCAGGCATCTGGGCTTTTGCTCTCTCCAGTGGAATTCCCAGGCTGTGGGATTAAGTGACTTCTCAGGCCCTTCCGGCCACCAGCATTGAAACAGAGGAGTGGTGCAGGGAGGTAGCTGTGATGATTATGCTGCTGGTGGAGCTCCTGAAAGTCAATTGTGGAACAAGGTCCAAGGGATTATTACATGGAGATCAGAGAGCAAGTTTCTTCTTTTTTTTTTTTAGAGATAGAGTCTCACTTTATTGCCCTTGGTAGAGTGCCGTGGCCTCACTACTCACAGCAACCTCCAGCTCTTGGGCTTAGGCAATTCTCCTGCCTCAGCCTCCTGAGTAGCTGAAACTGCAGCTGCCCGCCACAACGCCTGGTTTTTTTTTGTTGTTGCCTTTTGGCCGGGGCCGGGCTTGAACCCTCGGTATATGGGGCCAGCGCCCTACTCACTGAGCCGCAGGTGCTGCCGAGAGCAAGGTTCTTATCTAGAGGACTTCCTCCTGGAATGTGGAGGGGCCGTCTGGGCATTCAGGGCATGTGCAGAGTGTAACTGAAGACCAGGGTTCGTCTGCCGTTCATCAGTGCTCCATCACCCCGAGGCAGGCTTCCCCGGGCTCTCGGTGTGTCCCCTTCAGCTTCCTGGTCTTATAGTACAGCCACTCACGGGACAGTGCACCAGGTCACACAGAGAAGTATGTAAGAAATAAATCTGATCGCTGGGGGGTGTAAGCACCAGCTGATGCCATTAATGGGGGGAGGAAGGCTGGGCTGATGGGCTGGGGGTTTAATTAGCAGGACACAGGCCCTCCTCCTCCCAGCCCCTGCTGAAACCCTGTGTTTTGCCTCATGTCCATGGTAACCCCGGCTCCTCTCTGGTGAGGAGGAATGGGCTTCAGTAAACACGTCTATTTGTGTGACTCCGATTACCCATGTGAAGCACTGTCACTCCTTTTTCCACTGTGGTCTGTGCGTCTGAGTCAGAGCTAGCCTACAACAGGGTTCTTTGAATTGATGGCTCACTCCCAGCCGCTCTTGACTAACTGCCAACTTAGCAGGGCGTAGCTTACCAACAAATCTTTTTTTTTTTTTTTTCAAGCCAGACTGATTCATAGAAACTCCTTTAAAACAGTGAAAAGACACCGCCCATCACACACCCTAGCACACCAGCCCAGGAAACTTATAACCTCAGGAGGCGGGTCCCTCCCCATCAGTGCGGTTGCAAACCTGCAGGAGAGCGGACCAGGCTGCTGCCAGCTCCCGCCACCGGCAGCCACTCCGAGCCTCTGTCGCCCAGACCCTCCAGGTAGGAAAGCTACCAGCGCCACAGGGAAGCTCTGCAAATTTCCTCCCTCTCTTTCCACAGCTCTCCTTCTGATTTCATCTTAGCGTTGCACTTTTTCTCCTCTTCTTGGCTGTTTTTCTGCAATTCTCTAAGAATCAAGTCCTCAAAATTTTTAGCTAAAAGGGGATTGTGAGACAACAAGTTTGTCCACAAAGTTCAGAATAATGTATTTGGAGGAGGGAGTCAGGAGAAATCGGAGGGGCTGGGGTGCAATCTTGCCTTGAAGTACTCAAGTTCTGTACTCTGAAGATGTGAGGGGAGCCGGGACTTTGGACTCACGGCGACAGGTTATTCTTTACGCTGGAAACACCGCCTACCTTTGAAATCACAGACTGAACTTGCCAGGTGTTCGCATCCAGCTCCTCTGTTTTGATTTCATTTGTTTCCTTTGGGATTTGAATTGTTTTTCAGCTTGCTGCTCACTTGCTGGGCTTTTTTTGGGTTGTTGCATGGTGGTGGATGGTTAACTGGTTTTCACTTTATTTTTGCCGTTTTTTCCTGCCCTTTGGTTTGTCAGTTCACTTCTGTTTAAATTCGAGCTTTTCTTTCTTTCTTTTTTTTTTTTTCTCCTCACAGGATGGGAAGAGGGGGATTGGTTTCTTTAAAGAAAACGGTTAGAGAGAGAAAGAGGGAGGCAAATGGTGTTTCCAATGAGATGTGGGAGGGGTTTGCTTGGTGGAATTGAGCTGATGTGGACTCCAGATTCCTAACCCTCTTGGCCAGATGTGGAGGGAAACTGGGTTTGGAGAGGAGGGTGGGGCAGGGGAACTTCTGTTCCTGTAAAAAAATCATTGAATGGCTGTGTGCGTCCACCCCAGAAACAGCAGCATTTCTGTGTGGAGTGAAAAAAATAATATATACCAGAAATGATACAAGAAAACTTTCAAAAGTGGATGTAGGAATTTTCTGCGCGGAAGGCAATGCTTATTTGGGGGAAGTTAATCTTTTTGTTCTTTCCCAAAATGTGGTTATATAAATGCAAACAATCATGCTAATCATAAAGTGAATCTGGAGAAATAGAGAAGGGTGGTTTTCTATTGCCTTTTTTTTTTTAAGGTTGGCCTTTTGGTTGAGTGTCTACCAAGGTGTGGCCCATTCAGTATAGATACTGGTCTATTTTTTCCTCATGCAAACGAGATGAGGAGAATAACAGGATTCAGCTTGTCTGATGAAGTTAGGCTTTTCCTTCAGAAATGCTGCAAGATTAGACACACACACACACACACACACACACACACACTATTTAAATGTAATCAGCCCTGTGTGAAGCAGGCAATGCTCCTTGTTAAAATGCCCCTGGCGGGATGATTAAGTAGATACAAGGGCAACTTTTCGAGATGAAGGGAACTCCTACATTTACTTCAAATGTTTATTATTTCCAGTTTACCTGGATGTGGATTAGGGAAGGCATTATTAAAGCCATAGTGAAGGCATCTGGGAGAATAGTACACATTTTGTTTTAGTTCTGCGCAGTTAAAACTAATAAGACACACTTAACCAGTCAGCGAACAGAGGACCCCAACCCTCTGGGGGTGTAAACCACCATAAATTGCATTATCTGTGGAGAGTTTCACTTTATACTATAGCTTTATAAATGAGAAAATATGCTACAGGTATGTTATTTCCTGGAGTTTGAGGACAATTTAAAAAACGCTGTTCTGATTTCTGCACTCTGCTCTTCCAGAAGTAGTGGGAGAGTCCCTGGGCCGTGGGAGTTTTTCCGCACCCCCCCACCCCCCATGGCAGATCCAATTCCACCCACACTGAGAAGAATGGGACAGGGGTGGAGGGCTTTGAGGGGGGCAGGGAGGGGCTAAAGGACATCCTGTCTGGTGCTCTGGCCAAGGGCCCCCCAGATTTTACATTGTTTGTGGGTATGAAACTGTCCTGGGAGTTGGCAAAAATCCATGAAGGACCTACCCAGAGCAGATGACATCCTCAGAAACTGGCTACCTCCCAGGACTCCTGGGCAGGCCTCTGAGGAAAGGGAAGACGCCCCCTCTGTGGACTACAGAAAGGCCTCACTGTGGCTTTCTGAACCCTTCCTGCTTCCCATCCAGTCCCCAGCCTTGTGACTCTGCCTCATGGAGACCACCCTGGGAATACAGGCCTGCTTGGCTTCTTCTGGGGATTTCAGGCAGTGCCAGACCTGCCAGGAGCCCTGGAGAGAGCCCAGTCAGACACCTAGCTCTGTCTCGCCCTGAGGCTTCCTGGAAAGAGGCCCAGGCATGAGGCAAAACTGATTTGACGCAGAGCCTGGTGGGGCACATACCTGGAACATGGACACAGAAAAGGGTGCGAAGCTGGTTAGTTCCAGTCCATCTTTTATTTTGTTTACAGAATTCTAAATTTGGGCAGGATCTTGGAGATCAACTCATTCATTTTCCTACCATATGCAGAAATCTCTATTTTAACACCATCTTGGATAATGGCTGACCAACAGATCTTGAAATTTCCAGATGGTAGGGGGTGGGGAAGGAGCTCATCCCCCTTTGTGGGATTGCTCTTAATGAGTTTCTTCAATTGACCAAAAATTGCTTCCTTATAACTCCTTGGTTCTGTGGGGCTGAAACGGCCCAGAAAGTATCTGTTCTGTTTTGTCGTTGCCCTACCCAATGTTCCTGATCCTCTAAACCCTTACCTTGTATTTAATATATTTTTAAACCCTTATTTAATATTTAATGACTACAACGTGATGGCTGGATCCGTGTTGTATTATCTTTTCTTCTTCCCTCCCACCCCTTCTCCTCTTACTCCCCTTTTTTCTTCCTCCTCCTCCTCCTCCTCTTCTTCTTCTTTCTTCCATTTTTGGCCTAAGGCTCAGAAAGAACAGGCATTTTTGAAGCTTTGAAACTATATGCACATGGTCTACCACCATGCCCACCTGATTTGATTCTGAGGTATTTCATTTTCTAAACACTTTTTAAAGGCTCCTTCCTCAACTTACTGCATGTACATACACAGCCACCTACAAAGCTCAGATGCATTTGGGGCTCTCAGCTATACTCAGAAGGTCACACCCAGGCCTGCTACTTACCAGGTCAGGGCTAAACCAATCTAGCGCCAGAAGCACAGGCTTCCAACTTGGCCTTTTGGGGACTGTGCCATAGTTTGTCCATAGTCCACGTAGCCCACACTGGTACCCTGTCACCACGTGTCATGGTAAGTACAGGAACAGGCCTCTACTGTTGTTGGCTGGCAATCTGGGGATCAACGCCTTGGGAAGAGCTCATAATCCTTCACCAGTGCAGAACTGGAACTTTCTAACTATAAACCTCCCGTACGCTTCCCAGTTCTTCTAAGAACCTGAATTTCTGGACTGTGTTTGCTCTTCAGTAATCAAGGAAGCCCAAATATGGTTCCAGTTAGGGTTTTACTTGAATTTCCAACACCTCAATCCCAACTCTCTCTCTCTCAGACAGACAGACAGACAGACAGACACACACACACACACACACACACACATCCTGAGTTGGCTTTGTAACACTTTAGTCCCTGGTGCCCTGACCAGGTGAAACTGACCAGGTGAAACTGTTCCTCTCAGTTTAACTGGGAGAGTCACTGATACTTGAAGCATAAAGGTAGAAACACAAAATGTGTGGGGACTGCTGTTTCCCTCACTTCCTTTCTAACAAACCATGTGGGTCAACATTTTGTTCCTACTGTCGAGATGACATTTCCCTGGAGCTGAAACGGACTCCTGTGCTGTTGGATTTCCTGACCTTACGTGGTAGTGGCGGTTTTTGTAGATCCTGAGCCTGCTTCATGAATTCTTTCTCCAAACAGAGTAGTTAAAATAGAAAATTCTTTTGGCAGAGGTTGAAACTGTGGCACGAACCCTGGAGTAAATGTAAGACAGTTGACTAGGAGGACAGAGGGCCAGGGGTCTTGTCCCAACTTTGCTGTGTGGCCACAGGCAAGGCATTGACTCCTTGTTTGAGAAGGTTGAACTTGGTGGCCCTGTCAGACCGCATGTGGATCTGAAATTCTAAGTTCCTACCATTCCTCCTTTGAGAAATCTCTTGGGGTCACACTAAGAGCTGCTTTAATCCATAAAAATTGGCAGGAAAGCGAAACAAGGGAACGGGTTGTGTTCAAATGAACATTTTCCCAGAAGATTCTTGACTTCTAGGTGTTTTGGGGACGCAGGCGGCCTCCTGTGTCCTGCCCAGTCAGAGACTCCTTAGGCCCGGTGTTCACTGGGCTTACTGTCAGGCCAGCATGAGCCTTCACTCAGCTCTGGGAGGGAAAGGAAGAAGCTTGACTAGTGACACGGAAAAGGTGCCAGCTCAGACGAGGAGGGGCAGCTCTCTGATGCATTCACGGCACCAACATCAGGCTCAGGGAGAAACCGAGCTGGTCCTGGGAAAGAAACTCCACCCTTTTCTCAAGGAGGGAGACCCTACAGCGCGAGGGTGTGGCTGTGCAGGGACGAGAGCCAGTGAGGAGCAATTCGAGAGGAGGGAAGGGAAGACAGAGAAGTCAGGAGGGGAAGGGGGGAATGCAAGCAGGATGTGTGTTTCCCCAAGCCTGCATGTTGGAGGAGGAGGCAGATGGAAAGGCCCAGAAGGAAAGGAGAGAGCTAATTGGATAGAAAAAGACAGGACAGTCCTTAGGTCAAAATTCTGTTTTTTGTCCCCCAAGAAGACTCTTTTGTTGCTTAGGCCACATCTTCTTTTTTAAGTATGGCCACTTACTTTCTCAGTATCATTTGTGCCTCCGTTAAATGTTTGTGCCAACAAGGCTCTGAGTTCCCTGTTCTCTTTCATGTCAGATCAGCGCTGAGAGCAAAATGAGGTCCTTAAGCCTTAGACCTCGCCTTTTCAAATAATCAAAGATCCTCCCCCAGGGGGCTGGAGAAGGGGAACTGGAGAGATTTGCTCCCCACGAAATAACTCGTTTGGGATAAGCTGATGTGTTCACACTGATGTCGGAGAGGGAGCTCTGGAGCTGAGACCTGGGGCTCCTTTTTGCTGAAAGACATTTTCTGAGCTTGGGCAGGGAGGGGACTCCTGAGCTGAGGCGGGGCCCCGATGGAAAAGTGGAAGCTTGTCTGTGAGTTTGCAGAGAGGGCGCATGGTTTGGCATATGGTTTGGCTCTGCTAGGTGAGCCTTCTCAGCAATAGGACAGGAAGACACGATGGCCTTTGATTTTATCATTGGTAAATGATTGGTAAAATCATTACCATTTATCATTGGTAAAATCATTGATAAATGATTTTATCATTTATGTTTTGCGAGGCTGCGCTGACTCTCTAACTCAGAGATGGTGGGAGGAACAGAAGTAGAGGAGATGTTCTGGGAGAAGATCTGGTAGAAGTTCTAAAACCCTAACGCAACCATGCTGAATAGAAGAGCCAGGCCTGGAAGATGAGAGACGGTGGCTTCAGTTCTGCCTGTGACTTTACCTTTGGGGACGTGGATTTTCTCCTCTGGCAGGGGGTTGGACTAAATGACCTCAATGACTCCAAACCTCCAAAGAATGAATGACTTTGCCCTGAAAGCGGGCCACCCCCCCCCCCGGCCCAGCTCGCTGCAGCTCTGCTGGTTGAAGCTTGTTGCCGCCATCTACTGTTGGACACGCCCAAGCGCCGTTGGGGCTGGGCCACACCCTGATTTTCTTCCCAAACCCTGGTTATTATCTTGGCAACTTCTCCCAGAAGACATTCTGGCTGTCACAACATTCCTCTTTTGCAGAAGCAGAAGGCAGCTGATGCTTCCGTCTAGGCCTAGGGGACATTGTTGATCATTTGACCAGCTGCAGTCTGGGGGTGGGCTGGGCTCAGGCTTCACAGCCCAGGTCTGGCCTCGGCTTTTGCAGATGTTGCCTAGATCTATTCCCTCCCCTCCACACAGGAGGATGAGCGGAAATCAGAGAGAGAGGTTATTCTCCTTGGGAGCGTTTGCAAAAACAATATTCCTGTTGCTTGTTTGCCTTTAGCGTAATTGTTGGCCCTCAGATTCTGCCAGAGAAGCTGAAAGTCCATTTCCCCTGGTTCAACCCTTTCATTTTACACAAAGGAATAAACATAATAGCCAACTTGTGTAGCCCTTGCTGTGTGCTGGGCATGGGCCTCAGTCCTCACGCTAACCCCGTGAGGTCTCTAGGTCATAATTAAGATGTGGTGGGGTGAGGACTAGCGCCTAACCTCTGCGCTCTGCATCACTGGGTACTCTGAAACCATGGGAGCCACTGACCACAGGGGTCATGTGATTTTTCCAAGGTCAGCGGCTCGGTAGAATTTTTACGAAACTCTGATTCTCTAGTATGTGCGTTCTCTCCCCCCTCCCTCTGTTTCTCTCTCCCTCTCCCCCTCTTTCTCTCTCTCTCTTTCTTATAACATGCTTGCCCCATCTCCCAACTCCTAGGTGAGCATCTATGCTAGTCTACAGCAGTGCCAAATAAATACGACTTTTTCTATAATAACCTCTTTTACGATGGCCCGCATTTGAGAAATGAAAAAGAATAGTGGTTTTCCCTGGAGCAGGCCCCACGCTGTTACTTCTGCTGATTGATTGACGGCTGATACTTCTAGTCATTACAAGCTGCCCTGTATCTAAAAACATCAGGCCCCAATATGATCTGCACAGAGCGAGGGGCAATCTGAAGTTCTTTTCTTCTCCGCCAAATATGACATACCCAGAGTCTGGAGGAAACAGTCCTTCAGGGTCCTTTTCCTCCACATATTTCTCATGGAGAAATTAAGCCCCCCCCCTTCCACTCCACGAAAGAACAATATTGAGGATGGAAAAGTACACTTGACATAAAACAACAATAACAATGGCCAGAGAGCTCATCCAAGGTCTCATCCACTCAGCCTGCCTTTAATCCCGCTTTCCCCACCTCCAGACACATCCTCTATGGCTCTCCCAGAAGGGAGCATTTCCTTTTCTTCTTTTGTGTTCTGTGGACATCCATTTGCCAACCCAAATGATCCTCAATGGGCAAGAAACACAACAAAACCAAACCAACAAAAGCAAAATGATCCGGGGGTGTGGAGAAAGGATTTTGTACCATCCCACACAGCTGCCTTAGGAAGAAGGAGCAGCTGCAGGGTGGGGGCTGCCACGATGATGGCGAGGGTGGTGTAGAGAGAGACGGGCTGACACAGGGGGCCATCTGACCAGGAGGGGCTTGGCCCCTCATCTTCTCTCATGCCTTGGAGGAAGCACCGTGTCTTCTGTCAGATGATATGACAAAACTTGTTTCAAAGTTTGCAAGTATCCAGAAGGAGATGAGGATTTCTGTGTCAGAAATATGCCAGCTGACAACAAGACAGAGGAGTGTCTAGCAAGAGAATAATCTCAGGACTGTGTTATGACTCGGGATCTAAGGTGAGGTCCTCTGGTGACTTCTCTGATAACCGGGTTGTTCTGCCACCGAGGAAACCATGGGAGAAGAAGGAAGCAGGGGTCTAGTCGGGTGATCCAGCCGGAAGAACTGAGATTGATGGTGGTTGTTGCCAAGAGCACATTCAGGTGCACTGTTGGAAAGATATTTCCAAGGAGGGGATCTTGGTCGGTAGTGAGCGCCCCATGACTGGAGAAGTTTAAGCATGATTCAGATAGAGGCATAGAGGTATAGATGAGTTTCATGAAATAGAGAAAAATTTTGGGAGACCCCCCCCATCAGTCCAGAGATTCTGTAATTCAAAGAGGTAGATAGAAAAGTTAATTATGCAAATTAGCTCTTTATAAATTTCAGATATTTTCTTTGCCCTTATTCGTTTATGAACAAAAGGCAACACACAGATATACCCCTGTATATTCAAATGCCAAAGGTGCTCATGAAATAGTCACATATTTACATGGGTATTTCCAATATAAAGTTAGGGTATAATAAGATGCTGAATACGTAGTTGCAGTGACGTATTAAATAACTTCTGGAAAACAATGAACTATGTAAAATAAAAGGGAAACATTTTCCCTCTAGAATTCTGTTTAATAGGAAGCCTTCAGGTATTTAAACTTTGATTATTTTTCAGTGCAGAAGAAAATACTGTCATCCTAATTCATTCATTTGTTCATTGAACAGATATGTATTTGATACCTGTCATAGATGACACTCTCCCTCAGAGATTTAAAATCTTAGGGATGGGGAAGCCAAACACATCCATCATTAACTCTGTAAGCAGTTCTCTTACCAGGCAGTCTATCAGGACTATGTAAGAGCTATAGGATAGGATGGAGAAAAAAAGACTTCCTCCGACCTGTGTATCTGGGAAGGCTTCCTGAGAGAGGTGGGATTTTTTGCTTGGTTGAAAAGAATTTGATAAATAGTTACCAGAGAAAGGACATGAAAGTCGAGTTTTTATTTTTGGAAACCAAATTCTAAGATTGCAAGGGTCAGCATGAGGCCTCTGGAGCCCCTTTCCTGGTGATGGGAGGTGGTAGTGTGGGTCGTTGGGAGGTTTTTAAGCATAGGCGTGACAAGGTTACCCAGTGGCAGTAGAGAGGATATAATACGGGGAGGTTGGTGGGCAAGTTTGGCAGCATGGCCCAGGACTAAACTGGACAGTGGCAATGGGAGTGGAAGGTAAGGATGAAATGCATGATAAATAACGGAGATTAGAAACTCATGATTGGACGGTGAGGTTTTGGGCAATAAGGAGGGGAGATAAGGAATTTGGCATCTGGCATGATTGCCCTCCCCCAGAAAAGCCTAGACTGTCTTAGGCTGCTAGCGAAACACAGAAACTGGCTGCTGCTGATGACAAGATCATCCATATGCCACACGGAAGGCCTCGGACAGAAGGCCTGCATGCTGCCTTTCATCGGGGAGAAACTCATTCACTCTCACATGAGTCACAGAAATTTGAGCCTTGCAAGATCGCCCCACTGTTCACATTGTCCCTAGCCCTTGGTGTCTCAGCCCCAGGCTCACTGAGTGTGACTCAAACCCCAGGATTTCCACCACTTCCTTCCCTGGAGCAGTGGGCTTGTGGTTACTCTGCTCTGTTGTATTGCTTCCAATTACTGTGCCTTAGACCACCCTTCCAAAGAACTGCTCCCCCAGACTCCTGCGGCCGTTCACTCAGCACACAGACTCCACAACAGGAAGAAGTTATCTGATCCTAGTTTAGCCCACAAGGAGCCAGATTACGCACATCTCAATTTCCCCACAGTTCCTCAGAAGCCAATTATTCTTAAAGCCACCCGCAATTAGTTACCCACCAGAAAAGGAAAGTCTCCCAGGGGGGCTTGATTAACTTCCCACTGGTCAGAGAACCCCCCAAATGTTAGTTTACCTGACCCAGGACAAAGAAGTGCTTGAGGCAGCCTCAGGACTAGGTTCCTTTGATTCTTTTCATTGTGTGTGTGATGAGAGAGGAAGGTAAGAAGCCAATAATGGTTTCAGGGGTGTCCCACCTGTGGCCCGCGGGCCTCATGCTGATTTGTGAAGATTTTTTTTTTTGCTTGTCAGTGGTGTCAGATACCAGGAAAAGTAGGCACAGACCTTTTCTTATCAGATTTTGTTAGGGTTTGTATATTTAACGTGTGGCCCAAGACGACGCTTAGTCTTCCAATGTGCAGCAGAGGGGAAATACAGGTTGGACACTCCCTGGTTTAAATGGATGGAAACAACTGGAGGGTGGTTATTACCCTCCATTTCCTCCTACCCCTACATTAGTTAGTCCTTTATAATTGTTCACCAGCAGTTGTAATCCTCGGGGTTATTCCTGCTAATTATGGTAAATTTTCTGTCAGCAGAGCACTTAGTCCAGACATAGAATGGTCAGTGGTTGCGAGGCTTGCATCGGAGCTCAGAGCATAAAAAGGGGCCACTGCTGTCATGTGCTCTGAGCAATGTCAGAAAGGAGAATGACCAAGTAGAAGGGAGTTGGCAGGCCTGTCCTTAGGGCAGAAGGAAGAACAGAAAAGGGGTGTCGGAGACCTGGGTGTGGCGCCAAGGCCCTAACGTCCATTTCCCTTTGTAACCACTCTCTCTGAGCCAACACTCATGCCTTCCTCAGTTTCTACCCCTGGGTCCTGATCTCTCCTGTGCCGACCATGTTGGGAGGTGGGGGACAGGCAGACCCTGCCCCACTCGCAGGAGTGAGTAGAAGTCAGTGGATGACCTACCCTTCAACGACACGACTGGCTCTGGTGGCCTAGAGGGGGAGTCTAAGCTCCACAAATAAAGGTTCTTCTGGGAGTTCCCAACAACCAGTAACAGACGCTGAGGCTGCCCGGTGCACCAGCTGCCCTGCCAGAAGCAGCGCTGGCTCCGGAGTGTGCAGAATTGCGGTGCTATTTGCATTCTCTGCTTCCTGGGGGAGCTGCCCAGCTGTGACGAGGCCGTGTGTGCCATAGGAGAGTGCCACCCATAGCATGTCAGAGGGGTCTTAGAGGGGTGTGAAGAAGAAGTCTGTTATCGTTTCCATGAAACACACTCCTTAGGAAGAAAATTGGAGCAGCCAGTACTTCCAATAATATAAAAGCTCAGAAAAGGCCTTTTTTCAGGGCCCACAGTATACACGGTGGGTGAAGAAGTGAGTCTTCCTGCGAGCTGTGCTGCAAGCAAATGGGTGGGCCGAAGTCGCAAGGGCTCAGGCTCTTCTGTTCTTCTACTCTGCTCTTAGACAGATTCCCTGATGCTCGCCCGTCACTCCCCGATGGTCACTGATGCTATTCCATAGAGACCTCAAAGATCACCTCCCTCCACACTGAGGGTTTCTCTGTTGAGTGGGGTGGGAGTGTCTGTCTCGTACGGCATAGGAACTGGGACATTAGCTCCAGCCTAGACATTTACAAAGATAGTTCACCCGGTGTTCACATGTATTGGCAGAAGGCCACTGAAAATAGTGGACGCCCCTCACAGCTGACAACAGCTGATCCTAATAAAACCTGGAGAATGCGGGGCACTGAGAAGATGGAGAAGTTATGTCTGTTATGCGATAGTGCCACCTGCACAGCCCCTACTTCTCCGTAGCACAGTAGTCAGAAGCAGCGAGAACTGGGTGTTTTGTCCAGTAAGAACATTTGCTAATCCAAGACATTTTGCTCCTTTCCACGGTGGAAAGACACAGCATAATTGCAAGAATCTGTGATACCAAGGGTTGCCTGTTTGCCTGCAGCCTGTAGTGGGTGGGGCTTCTGAGAAGAGAGCCTGTGGACACGCCCCGGGCTGTGACGACACACCGCAGAGGTGAAGCTGGAAGGGTCAGGGAAAGGGATACTGTTCCCTGGGCGTGCCGGCAGGCACCTGCAGCTCCAGCTACTCGGGAGGCTAAGGCAGGAGAGTAGCCTGAGCCTGAGAGTTTGAGGCTGCAGCGAGCTGTGATGACACCCCTGTGCTGTAGCTTGGGGGACAGAGCGAGACCCTGTCTTAATGAATGAATGCATAAGTGAGTGTGAGCTGGGTGGAGGAAGTCAGACTCCACTTGACAGGACGGAGAGCAGCCTGAGGAGACATAATGCTGCGGAGTTCCCAACAGCCCGTGAGGGCGGGAATTCAGCGTGTTGTGCCTCCCACTGAGCTGACCTCACCTGGTGTATTAGATTCCGTTATTGAGCCCCTCATCCACTTCCCCCTATTTGGAGGAGGATGTTTGTAAATTTGAAGCAAAAGGAATAAGAAAGTAATTTAAAGGGCCCAAGGAGGAGAACACCAACAACTCTTTGGCTACGTAATACTTGCGATTCCCAGCAATGGCCTATTCCTTTCCAGGACAGGAGATGGGGATCTGCTGAGTGTGACTCTGGGGGCTGTTGGGAGGATGGGCTGAGAGAGTGACCTTTCTCCTGGTCATTCCCGAGGGCATCTTCTCACTGGTCCACCTCCAGTTTAAACAGCATGGATATTTCTTGGAGAACCAAAAAGATTTTATGCCCACTGCCTCATCAACGCGGCAGGAGATATCTTATTACCTGCATTTAACCTGGAGCAGCCTGGTGCTTAAGTAACTGGCAACAGCTATCAACCTGGCTTCACTTAGGAATAGGAATGATAGCAACCACAGGTGAAGGAAGCCCTTTCCCAGTACCTGCCATGTGCCAGACGCTATGCTGGTGCTTTACATATATAATCCAGTTTAATCCTCACATTTCCATGTGCACTGCAGCCTCTACAAATGAGGAAGCTGAGACCCAGGAGTCAAATAACTTTACACGATTCTAACTCAGCCTCTGTCTGATCCAAAAACCTCTTCTCACTGTGCATTAAAGTCATGCAGAGAACTGTGGAGGTGCTCAGAAGCCAAGAAAAGCAAACATGGATTTGAATGTGTGGGGAGAGACACGAAAGCTCCAAGCTGTCTCCCCCGAGGGTCCAGGATAAACGCCACCAGCTTTGCATTCATAGTTCAATTGAACACATCCCTGAAAAACAGCCAGGCATTGAGGGAAGTGCCCAGCCTGGGGAAGCGGGTCAGGGTGATTAGATGGCAGAAGCCCGTGTCTGTCTCTTGTTCAGTTCCTTGACCACAGAGAGCAAGGCACCCTGGTGTACATTATTACATTGTTCTAGATTTTGGGGTACCCAATGGAGGAAAGTGAGGCGAGATAAAAGGCGTTTGTAGTGTTGGAGTGATAGCATCAGTGCTCTCTCATAAATACCTGGTGTAGCATGAAAGTGATTCAAGCACACTCAAAGTGTCAATTAAACGAGGTGCAGAGAGAAAGATGAGTGAGTGTGCTGACATCTCCTGCTTAGATGGGGGCGTCCACACCCCCGCTCTGTCTAGGGTGTGAGTAACCTCAAGCCCTTTCCTTGTGATGTCCCTCTGAGCCGGCATGGCATTTTAGCTGTCTTGGGGGTGACAAAGCACTCCTTCTGCAGCCGACATCAATCATCGCAGCCTCCCCTGCTGCGTCCTTCATACTTCCTTTATTATCTGGGCTTTATGATCAATGGGCCCCCTTCTCCTCTGCTGAGATGATAGCTGAAAGCTTTTGTTTATCCTTGTACATTCTTAATCAATCTTAGTTCCCAGTCCCCCCACCTTGTGATTTATGCATTTGCCTGTTTTCTGTACGGAGTCCTGAAGGACTGGGATTTGTGTAAATATGCATAAGGAGAAGGCACATTTGGTGGTATCTCAAGCAGAGGAATTTTAAAGCCCTCCGAATGGTCATACTGAACTGTAGGAAATATATCCCTCTGCCCAGACCAATAGCAGGCTCCCTGCTATGAAGCACACAGAGCCCAAAGCCTCAGGTGTAGTAATACTAGTTTGCAATGTTCAATCAGTAGGCGATCAGATCATTAAACTATACTGAGGTTATTATAATTGCTGAAAATCAGGCAGCATGATAATGAGAGAAATTGTGTCTCTTACATTTTATATCTCACCCGGGATCAAGCTGGGAGCTTATTCAGTCTGTAGGCATTGAGTAATACTGAAGTGTGTGAGTGACTACACTGGAGAAGGTGTTTGCTTCTAAAATTGCTTGCTGAGCAATTTGAAGGCAGCATGGACATGTCTCTAGTGGACAATGGACATTTGTATGATATCCTTGTAGAGCCACCTGGAAATTACAAAGGCCCTTTAAAAATCAAAGTCCTACATTTGGCCTTTGAAGCAGGAACAAAATAAAATACTAGCAGTTGTCATAAAATATTCTTTTTTGGAAATAGGTTGTGTTAGAGAAATGAGTAAGTGAACACCTGAGAAAAAACTGAATTATGTTTACATTTTGGCATATGGAAATAGGTGAAGAGGTACCTAGCCATATCGGAGCTATGTTAGCAAGGTGTTTTCAGAAATTTTTGATACAATTGTGATGGTTTTTATTGCAAATCTCCCCCATTTTAGCAGATAGCCCACACATGTAGGAAAGCGGAATTGTCTTACTGAATCCAACAGTAACCTTTTTTTGTCCCTTTGTTTTCTTTGTCTTTTCAGAACTCTCTTTGTCCACGCGATACCAAAAAAGCCAAGATGTTGGTCCTGCTGGCTGGTATCTTTGTGATCCACATCGCCACTGTCATTATGCTGTTCGTTTCCACCATTGCTAACGTGAGTAATGTTCTTTTGTTCATTCATTCAACCGTGGGGGGATCATTTAAATATTTGTATCAAGCCCTACAAAAGGAGTTTACGCCATAATTCTTCCCTTTGTGAACTTAAGAGTTTAGTTGTGGAAAAAAATAAACACACACTTGGCACTTCAATTAAATAATGAGAGGTTAAAAGGGAGCATTCTCGTGAGTGAGCCTGCCAGGACTGTAGGCATTTAGAGGCTGGAGGAGGATCCAATGGGGCTTCTACCAGCCCCAAAGGAGCTTGAGGTGACCTTGGAGGAGCTTGAGATGAACTTGGAGGACTGAGCTGGGTGAGGTTTCCCTTAGTGAAAGACAGATGGCAGAAAATAGAGATGCACTCCAGGTGAAGGGCCACCTTTGGTCAGGGCATAAAAGGCTCCACCCATGTGGCTGGAGCAGAAAGCAGAATGTCCCTTACTTCTGGAAACTTTGGTTTTGTTTTTGAGACAGAGTCTCACTCTGTTGCCCAGGCTAGAGTGCCATGGCATCAGTCTAGCTCACAGCAACCTCAACCTCCTAGATTCAACTGATCCTATGCCTCAGCCTCCTGAGTAGCTGCCACTACAGGCGCTTGCCACAACGCCCTGCTAATTTTTCTGTTTTAAATAGAGACAGAGACTTCCTCTTGCTCAGGCTGGTCTTGAACTCCTGAGCTCAAGGAGTCCTCCTGCCTCAGCTTCCCAGATTATGAGCAAGAGCCCCCACAGCCCACCCGGCCACTTCTGGGAACTTTGAGTAGGAGGATGGATGGGAAGGAGTGAGAGGACGAGAGGCTTTGATTGCCAGATTGATGACTTCCAGTTTTAAGTGGAGTGTTACATGTAAAAGTAAAATTTGGCGAGATTAACCTGGTGTCACTGAATTAACTCAGACCAAACCACACAAAAATACACGGAGGTAGAGATACAGGCGCTTCTCTCTGAACCTTGGTCTACTCTGACCTCTAGTGGTAGTTTATGGCACCCAATTTTCTCAGAAAAAAGCGAACAGCTCCTTGGACTTAAAAACCAAGGCCACCAGGCCCTGGACAGGCAAACGATATTTCCAGTATCTGTTTAGGTCCTTGTTACAGTTAAGAGGTCAATGGGTTTTAAGATTCAGACAGACAAGCTTTGGAAATTCATCCAGGTGTGATTATAAGCAAAGTGAATTTGAACATAATTGTGCTAAGACACAACCCCTGCCCAGCGGCCTCTTCCAGATTTTGTAATTTAGCCATTCTGTATGCTAGCTCCTACATCTCTCAAGATAAGTCTAACAAATGCCTTTAAAGGGTATTAATGGGTGCCAAAGCGCAGCATATCAGCCAGTCATCGGTCCCCTAAACACAGGGCTCAGCACACAGTTGTTTACAGAATAGAGGGCAGGTGATTGCATCTCCTTGGCCCTGCCATTCCTCTGTTTGTGTGTGTGTACAGGACCCTGAGTTTGTTTTCTATTCCAGAAGGATAATTGTTTTCCTTGGGCCAGGTAGGAAGTGATCCCAGTACATCAGAGAGCCTGGGGAATATGTTCTGGTCACTCATTTACTTTCAGCGGCTCCACAGGAAGCTCTTGCTGTGCTATTTTACAGGGAAACTACTCAGCATCCTGCAACAGTCAGATTTGATCCTTCCATTTAGATGAAGTGGCTTATTGACCACCCAGACTTATTGCAGTTTTCCCAGTAGCCCTTACATTTCCTAGTTGTCTTCAGCTGGACGTTTTTCTTTAACTTCACCCTCCCTGGTGAGCCAGATCCTTCAGTGAAACATATTGATAGAGTTTATGGATTGTGCATACGTAAAACTAATTTCCTCATCCAGGGTTTCTGTTTCTTAGAACCTTAGAATTTTAAATCACTTTGGTTGAAGTACTTCCATTTTTTTTTTTTTTAAGTCATGAAGAATGTGAAGCCCAAGGAGGTTAGCCTCCCTCAGGCTTCGCATTTTTCTCTCTGTGGTCTCTTGGGACCTTTCTGACTTCTGTTGTATTTTACTTTATTTATTTATTTATTTATTTATTTTTTTGTGGTTTTTGGCCACGGCTGGGTTTGAACCCGCCACCTCCGGCCCTATTTCCACCCAGAGATAGGCTGCTCAGC
Organism: Arctocebus calabarensis; assembly: GCA_963573935.1. NCBI lineage: Eukaryota > Metazoa > Chordata > Mammalia > Primates > Lorisidae > Arctocebus > Arctocebus calabarensis. Next base: position 36 of record CAUYON010024426.1, on the reverse strand, counting down.
CATATTTAGGGTTAAATAGAGTGCCTTGATTAAGAT
>CAUYON010024425.1:0-16735 GCA_963573935.1 Arctocebus calabarensis | reverse complement strand
CAAAACAGCATGGTACTGGCACAAAAACAGAGAGGTAGATGTTTGGAACAGAATAGAGAACCAAGAGATGAATCCAGCTACTTACCATTACTTGATCTTTGACAAGCCAATTAAAAACATTCAGTGGGGGAAAGGATTCCCTATTTAACAAATGGTGCTGGGTGAACTGGCTGGCGCCCTGTAGAAGACTAAAACTGGACCCACACCTCTCACCATTAACTAAGGTAGACTCTCACTGGATTAAAGATTTAAACTTAAGACATAAAACTATCAAAATATTAGAAGAAAGTAGAGGGGAAACTCTTGAAGGAATTGACTTGGGTGACTATTTTATGAGGAGGACTCCCCAGGCAATTGAAGCAGTATCAAAAATACACTACTGAGACCTGATCAAACTAAAAAGTTTCTGTACAGCCAAGACCATAGTAAGTATAGCAAGCAGACAGCCCTCAGAATAGGAGAAAATATTTCCAAGTTATACCCCCGACAAAGGTTTAATAATCAGAATACACAGAGAACATGCAATGTATTAGCAAGAAAAGAACAAGTGATCCCATCTCAGGGTGGGCAAAGAACTTGAAGAGAAACTTCTCCAAAGAAGACAGGCACACGGCTTACAGACACATGAAAAAATGCTCACCATCCTTAATGATCAGAGAAATACAAATCAAAACTAGTTTGAGATATCACCTAACTCCAGTAAGATTAGCCACATCACAAAATCCCCAAACCAGAGATGTTGGCGTGGATGTGGAGAAAAGGGAACACTTCTACACTGCTGGTGGGATGTGAATGAAACTTACGTTCCTTTTGGAAGGATGTTTGGAGAGTACTTAGAGATCTAAAAACTAGGAATATATCCAGAAGTCCAAAAATCACATTATGACAAAGACATCTGTACCAGAATGTTTATTGCAGCCCAATTCATAATTGCTAAGTCATGGAAGAAGCCTAAGTGCCCATCGACCCACAAATAGATTAATAAATTGTGGTACATGTGTACCATGGAATACTATGCAGCCTTAAAGAAAGACTTTACCTCTTTCATGTTTACATGGATAGAGCTGGAACATATTCTTCTTAGCAAAGTATCTCAAGAATGGAAGAAGAAGTATCTAATGTACTATGAAGCTAATTTAAAGGTTTCACATGAAGGCTATAACCCAACTATAGCACAAGAATATAGGAAGGGAGGGGAGGGGGGAGGTTGGGGTGGAGGGAGGGTAATTGGTGGGGCCACACCTATGGTGCATCTTAGAAGGGTACAGGTGAAACTTACTAAATGCAGAATACAAATGTCTTTATACAATAACTAAGAAAATGCCATGAAGGCTATGTTAAACAGTTTGATGAAAACATTTCAGATTGTATATGAAATCAGCACATTTTACCTCTTGATTGCACTAATGTACACAGCTATGATTTAATAAAAAAAAATAAATAAATAGATGACTACTTTAATTGCACACGGACTTTATGGCCACGCTGTATAGGTAATGTCTAGATGATTCTTAAAAGACATCAGGATGCACAGTTTTCTTTCTTACGACTCACTGCCTTGGTATAGAGTCTTTTGTTCCTGCAGTTGCAAGGTCCCTTGTGTCCCCCTCCCAGTAAAGCTAAGGCGAGGTCAAGGTTTCTGTGGTTGAGGCAAAGGCAAGGGTTTTCTGGGTTCTGACACGTGCACGGGCATCCCTCTCCCATAAAGCCATGATAAAAATACAGCACAGGCAGTCCCCAAGTTACAAACACCCGACTGATGGATGATTCATACTTACAAATGGAAGCTATTGTAGGAAGTCCCTGAGTTGCAAACATCCAACCAACATATGACCCACACTTACAAACGGAGGCTGTTACAGGTAGCTCCAACTTACATACAGATTCAATTTAAACCTACAGAACCTATCTTGTTCATAACCCAAGGACTGCCTATACCATTCTGTGAATGGTATTACTGACTAGGTCAGCTGCATAAATTTCTAGGCTAATTGGGTACTTAATGTGCTAACCTGATAATTTAATCATTGCCTGGGAAATTTTTTTCTAAATTCAAAACAGCTGACCAATGTGTAGACGCTGGATTACCTGTCCTTGCACTGGATATATAGAAGCTTATTCTTGGTGAAGAGAATAACATCTCCATTTGGAGGATGTCCATAGTGTTGAGACTGGACTTTGCTTTAGTAGAATTGATTCTAGTTCATTTAATGTACGTCACTGTGAGGAAGTGACCTTGTATCATGGATTGAGGATTTGGCCTTCATTCCAAGATAAAAACTAGTTATTAACCACGCTACAAAATGGTATGTTCTTTCACACCAAAGTTGTTGAGGGCTGTTTGTTTTCTGTGTATGTAAGAGATTTTCTGGGCTTTTAGCTACCCAGCATCTGTACGTCTGTCCTTATTTGGGGTGAATTCTTTGCTGTATATGCCTCTGTAGGAGACATGGTTCATCTTCCAGAAGGAGTTGGATCCTCGTGTCCCTGGAAGCTAAACCTCAGTTATGTGACTTGGGCTCAGCTGGTCAGTACCATTTACCCAGAACTTTGTTCTTGAGGGTGTGATTGAATGATGCAGATGCGGCTGGTTCTCAGTAGCAGGTGGAGCTGCGCGTCCAGCCACACTGCTGTCCATCCCGCAGTGAAGAGCAGGGTGCGTTAGCTGGACTCTTCCGTGTGAGTCTCAGTCCCCTGCTTCTCAGCCTTCCTTCAGCTTCTCTTGATTCTGGTTCTTTTCCAGGTGAAGCCTCCGGCTTTTCCTTTAAGTCTTAGAATTCTCAATAGCCTTCAAGTAAACATTTTTTCCCTTTAGGGCTGCTGAAGTTGGTTTCTGCTGCTTGTAACCAAGAGTCCTGACTGATAGTGTGAAAACTAAAATAACTGACAGATTATATTTTCCAAAGTGGTCTCACTGCTATATATCCTATGCCATCTGCCTTTTTCACAGCGTGGCTTCACACTCCGCCATTGAGCTGTGGAGGTCTGTTTCTATTCCCTAAACCTGGCTGGGTCAGTAGATTGTGAGAATTGATAATTATGTGGGCATGCCAAGCCTGGGCTGTAAAAGGAATACAGTGCTTCCTCCTGGACATGTGCCTTGGCCACCTGGAGCCAGTTACCCTGATCCACCATGCCTGGGGGAGCGCTACGTAGAGTTAAGCAGGGCTCCAGAGGAACCCCAGCTGTTTTGAGTTTTCCCAGTTTTGGTGCTAGGACAGGCACGATACAGCAAGATATCAGATGATTTCTCAGCCCCAGTCTTTGAACTGGCCCAGCTGATGAAAGGTAGAGCAGAAATCAACTATCTTCCTCCAGCTTTTTTTTTTTTTTTTTTTACCAGAATATGAACAAAATAAATGTTGCTATTGTTTAAGCCACTTTGGATTTATAAGGTATCATTATGTGTCAGGAATGATAGCTATTATAAATGTTCAAACACTTAAACTGTGATCTCTAGCATAGAATCATGCCTTCACATTCTTAAAAGGTAGAATTATTGATATGAAATAGACTTACTGTTCTAGTTTCCCCCCTTTTGCATTTTATAGTTTTAAAAGAGTGATCATTTGATGTGTTATAGAATTACTTGGTTGGAATAACATCAGAGAGGTTTATTATTGCTGGAAATATAGACCATCAAGGCTGTCTTCTATACTGAAATGTTAAAAATACTAGTTTTCTGGGCATTTATAGCAGCACTACAGCTGATTTCATTATGGCGAGGATGCAATGCTGCTTGGCAGGACCCTGTGCAAATATGTCTCTAAACGTAAATTCCATCCCTCTGTTAAGACCCTAGCTGATTGTTTAAGAAGATGAAAATGATGCTTTTGGGGGGTTATATACCCCTTCTAGCAAAGGGGACTTAGAGGGCATTTTAGAAATTAAATAAAAAGTTAAAAATGATTTAGGATTGACTGAGTGCCAGGCACAGTGCTAATTACCTTCAGGTCTTCTTATTGAATGATTACAATAATCTTACGAGGTACTTTTCTTTACCCTCCCTATTTTATAGGCGAGGAAGCACACTTAGGTTAAGTGAAATTTGCCTAGGTCGCATAGCTAGTAGCTGGGATTTGAATCCAGGACTATATGTGACTCCAGGGTCATTGCGTTGGTGACGGACACGCTGTGTAGCCAGATGGCTGTGAGTTATACTTGAGCATTTTATTTCCTGCCTTCCTCTGACTAGTCTTGAAATATTTTTAGGTCTCCTGATGATTAATGCCACACACAGACTCCAGCTCTTTCCATGTATTTCCCTTTCAGGGTCGGGCGAGGATGCACCTTCCATGGCTCCTCTGGTTTGCCGGAGAAGTCTTGAAGTGTTTTATGGGGCTCCACTTACTCTGTTAAGGAAAGTGTGGAAATGTAAGCTTCACAGGGATTTGGATGGCCTTAGTGGCGCCTTGTTTCACCAAATCTTTGGATCAGACCTACTTACTCATTTTTTATTTTTTGAGACAGAGTCTCACTCAATAGCCCAGGCTAGAGTGCTGTGGCTTCAGCCTAGCTCACAGCAACTTCAGACTCCTGGGTGCAAGAAATCCTCCTGGCTTGTCTCCTGAGTAGCTGGGACTACAGGTGCCCCACCTCAGCCTGGCGGCTTTTCTGTTTTTAGTAGAGACAGGGTCTTGCTCTTGCTCAGGCTGGTCTCTAACTCTAACTCACCTCAGCCTCCCAGAGTTCTTGAATTACAGGTGTGAGCCGCTGCACTGGGCCTCACATCTACTTTTTATAAGTGTACGAGTTATACACAAATACTACAAAATAATTTATCCATCAGGATAACACCAATTGTTGGATGTTCAAAGTAGAAGATTCTTACTTCTAATACTTTAAACTTGAGTGACTTGTGGCGGTAAATCAGGGTTTGAGGACTTCTGAGGGAAGAACTTGGAGAAGGTTCTAGTTGTGTGAGTTGTGTGCACACCCACTCCCTGGGCACACTTGATGGCGTGGACCGAAGGCAAACAGTGCTGCCTTAGAGTTGAAAAAGAGCAAGGAGAATTATATTGATGTTGACGAGATCCTGATTACTGTTTTCTACGCTCATGTCCTGCTTCATCAGCATGGCGGATTTATAGGAGAACACTGGCAAATAAGATGTTAGAAGAAACATCTCCATGCCCCTCTCTGCAGGCGCCCCGTACTTCACTGCAGCACTATGCTGTTACCATAAACGGCACCACTGAGTGTTCTATTTAGAGGAATTGATTTCCTAGCAGATGACGGGCGCCTGGAAACTCCGTAATCCCGTATACTCTGCATTGAATTACCAGAAATCCTTTTAATGCAGAGAGTCTGTGTGGGCACAGCTACAATGGCTGGAGCACCATATTGCAGGGGTGAGCGGGGGTGCATTTTCCCTAATGACACAGAAGGGAATGAAAAATCCTTCGTGTTATATTTGAGTCTTGCACACAGCTTCCTGAGCCTAGCATGTGACAAAAAGCATTTGCTATTTTTATATCCTTTGGGAATGACTTCTGTACCTAGGCAACCATTCATAGGCCGAGAACCCCAAACTACAGAGGAAAAGGATATTTTACTAATTAGCCGCAGAGAAAGGGATATTACCACATCCTAGAGAGTCTAGGTTTGCTGAAGTCCAACCAAGGACCAGGCTTTGCAATTTTGTAAAGTCCATATTCTAGTGTTTCACTGAATGCTCTCTCTCTGCAGAGACCTAGAATTAATGTGAATACTCCTTCAAGCTCTGTTTATTATTAGCCACATGTGTCATGGGTCTATAAGAAATAGTCACAGTCGAAATTTTGTGGAATAGCTTAATTTCCAGCAGGGAACCTTTTCTACTCCCACCCAGGCTGCAGAGAAATTTTGCCTTGGCCATTCTTTGGGTTTCCCCATCTCCAAGTTGGCGAGCTGGGGGTGCGTGTGTGTAAGCCGAGGGGCCTCTGGCCTCAGTGTGCACATCCTCTTCAGCTCTCTCTCGCTCTCTGGTTATGCCTGGCTCATAGAAATAGTTCTGTGTTTTGAGGTCAGGAACCAGCGGCTGCCATCTCCCTCTCCATAAGCCCCACACATTGGCCCAGTTGGGCTGCATACAGATAATTCAGCTCACATATGCATGGGCGTATGCAGACAAAGGTTGCTTAGCTTTAGTGCCGATTTGGGCTCAGAGTTTCAGAGTGTGGAACAGAAGTTTAGGGCTGGGACCCAGGTCGGTCTGCTTGGGCTGCTAAAACAAAATACCATAGACTGGGTGGTTTCAGCAACAAACACGTCGGACATTTTTGGAGGCTGGGAAGTCCAAAGTCAAAATACTCGCCGATCCCGTTCCTGGGGAGGGGCCTCCTCTCTCTTGATTGGCTCTGTCCTCATGTGGCAGAGACAGAAATTGCATGAGAGCAAGTGCTGACTCCTTATATGGCATGAGGGCCGCACCCTCATGGCCTCATCTAAACCCAGTTGCCTCCCAAAGACCCCACCTGCAAATACCATCATTCTGTGGGGTAGGCTTTCCGCATATGAATTTTAGGGGATGTAAGCATTCAGTTCTTACGAGGGCCCCTTTCAGATTGTCTTATTAATAAGAGCAGTGGAAGCAGCTAGGGGAAGCCTCACTCTTAAGTGTGCAGCCACTTTTTAAAAATATCAGGTGTAGATTATGGAATGCACAAGTGAGCCTTTCCATCATAATGAAAGCTGCCCTTAAACATTCCGTTTCATAGGGTCCCCTGCCCGGTGCTAACAGGACACTTCCGAACATGTGCAGTTTATTTGTGCCTGCTGAAGAAGACTCCTGTAGTTTGGTTCCCCCCAGGAATTGCCACGAAACCCTCAACATTTATTAAACTTAGAACCTGAACTGTTATCAACTAGTTTTACTTTGTTCAAGGATAGCGAGGACACCTTCTGTGTTAGGGGAAATATTTGCCTTTTATGCTTTGAAGGTAGCAAAGAAAGAGGGCAAACCAAACATTTTTCTATGGAAAGAATTGGAAAGGTTCTGCCACAGATGTGAGTAAGGAACGGTCCCATGTTAATGACCCTCTGCTGGGATCCTGAGAAAGGATTGCCTCTGTCCCTATTTAAGGACACCAAGATTTGGGGGGAAATGCAACTTCTAATTTGTTTTCAGTTGGATTACTCAAAATCTGAAGCTGAGTAGTTCCATGCCAGGAATGAATGAACCCTCCCAGAGAATGTGTGAAGGGTGCACTCTCCCCAAGGCCTCTCCCCGCTTCTGTCCTGAGTTCTCACTGTTTCCTTTTGCTTATCAGCTCTATGGAAGACACAGGTGGAGTAGGGCAAGCCAAGAGGACAAGGAAAGGGAGAGAGTTTTTGCCCCTAAGGATCTTACAAAATTAGCTAAAAAATGTACACATATAAAAATGTTTAGTAACAATTTGGATGATCGTAGAGTAAGCCATATTAGGGGAATAAGGACAAAATTTCAGAAACAATGTAGGGCGAAGAGTTCAGAAAACATACTTCTTGGGATGGGATTATTTGGGGCTTTTCAGAAGAGCACTTGCTGATTGAGTGGTCACATTTCTGGAGAAGAACACAACAGCATTATCCTCTGGACGAGGGTCTGTCGCAGTAAGTGGGAGGTATCTTTGCTATTAAGTTCGTAACAATCTAAACTACTTTAGTCTCATATTTGTGTTCTTACCACTTCATATGATTGTAGGAAGATGAGGCCTAACAGAAGCACCCAAACCCCCTGTTTAAAAGAGGAAGGGCTTTACTGCAGCCAGGGCAGGGTCGGCTGACCAGAGTCCAGAATGGCCACGCTCCCCAACTGACTCCGTCTTTTTATCACCAGTCAAAAATTCTGGCACACGGTTACCTTTTCTCATCGGTCAGTTTGCATCAAGCTGGAGAAGCTGGCTCTGGCTTTTATAGAACCGTGTGCTTTTACAGAAGGGGAAGCAAGCATTAGTTTCCAGGTCCCAGAAAGTTCAGTTTTCTACAAACTCCATAAATAGAGAGGACCTGGTGCCCTTGGGGCCTCCTTGAGAAGACCTCTGTTCTAGACCTCAGTTTTCCAAGGAAAATGGCATTCTGCTATTAACAAAGAGGCAAGGAATCCTTTCTTAAATTCATGTTATTTTAAGTTTCTATCAAATACCAGTACAGGCAGAATAAAACTTTTCCTAAAGTATCTGTCCTTTCCTAAAGCCACTTTCTGACTCGTCAGTAATTTGGCATTACTTAATCAGGTCGACTCTGGGCATTTTGAGCAGGGATGGGTCAGCAGCATCTCCTATCCCCATCCTCCTCCACCGAGAGTTCCGAGTTCTAGCCCTTTCTCCATTGTGTCCCAATGATACACCACCATGCCCCTTTCAAATACAGCGATATTAGGATTTAGGCTTAGAGTGAAACTCAATGTTTATTTCATAAGACAATAGATCTTCATTTCACTCCATGGCAATTTTTAAAATGCTTGGTTACATGTGATCCTTGATATAGAGAGGAGCTTGTAACTTTTTCCCACCTTTTCAGCAGCATTTAAAAAATACAGCTCTGATGTTCCTTCATCTTAAAGAATATGAATGCATAAATGTGATTAGGCCCAAGGAGTACTGCATTATCGTGTTTAAAGATTTTAACTGCAAAGATTGGACAATAATCCTGATGTGAAGATATGTGTTATCTGAGGTATGCTGTTGTTACTTCTAAGATTGAGGACCTGTTTTCTAAGAGAGGGCACCATTTCTTTTAACTATTTTCTTCTGTTTCTTTTTCCACGATGAGGAAACGACTTAGCTAATTTCTGGAAACTTGAATTGTTTTCTTCTTAACCCAATGTAGGAACAGAGGGTTAGGAAGGAAGTCTGTGTGAGAAAGTGTTGAGACTGATTTGTATATGATATTGTTCTTGAGCAGTAACTTCTTGGGAATAATTTTTAAATGCCCCTCCTTCTCTCTTAAGGAGGTGGAATCCTCCAACACAACTCATTTCATCTCCAGTTTTCATTCTCTTAGCACTAGACTTACAGTGACTTCAGAATCTGTTTCTGCTTTCAGCTATCCTTTCTAGTTTTTAAACAATATTTCTCCTTTTCATGTTTGATAGTTTTTATGTCATTGACCTCACTCTCTTGTAATTTGTGTCTTGTCTTCCAAGATGTTCCTTGAACCAATCAACCAGCTATGTATTCCATGTCATTAATCTTTGAATAGAAAGAACGAGAAAGACCATCTGCCTCATATACATGTTTGAAGACGACTTAAAACCTTGATCTTAATTCCCCAAGATCTGTGAATAATGCTGTCACTACTGGTTGATGTATTCTATTTCTTTTCCTTTTTTTTTTTTTTTTTTTTTGAGACAGAGCCTCAAGCTGTCACCCTGGATAGAGTGCTGTAGCATCACAGCTCACAGCAACCTCCAACTCCTGGGCTCAAGCGAGTCTCCTGCCTTTGCCTCCCAAGTAACTGGGACTACAGGCACCCGCCACAACGCCCGGCCATTTTTTGGTTGCAGCCGTCATTGTTGTTTGGCGGCCCGTTCTGGATTTGAACCCTCCAGCTCAGGTGTACGTGGCTGGCGCCTTAGCCCGCTGAGCCACAGGCGCCGAGCCGATGTATTCTATTTCTTTTAGAGTTATTTATTAGAGCAGATATCATCCTAGAGGCTTTCCCAGCCAATCGCATGCAGCACAGAGTGAGTACTTTGGTGACATTTGAATGAAGGTAGGAACAAAGGAGCAGGAGGTTATTGAACCCTAATAAGTTCAATAAGAGGCAGAAATTTTATTTTAATTTTTGCAGGTATTCTAATCACATTATGTAAAATTAAAAAGCTATTGTATTATCTGGGGGTTGTCAGTAATCAGGCCGACTCTAGTCCATTCTGACTGTATCTTCACTTAATTCCATCTGCACAGACCCAGTTTCCAGCTGAGGTCACATTTACTGGTGTGGCAGGTAGGACTCGAACACATCTTTTTGGGAACACAGTTCTACCCACAGTAGACATAAAAGTGTCTAAATAAGAAAAGTGCCCCTCTCACTGCTTTCCCCAGGTCACCTAGTTACCCTTCTTGCAGGTCATTGATGTTATTTTAGTTTATTTTAAGTCACTGCCACTAGTCTAAATGATGTAAGGGGGAGGGAGTTTTCATGTTCTTTTGTAAGAGCCAGTCTTGTTCTCATCTGTTTCATTTATCAAAATTTTCTGATTTTTGGTTTTCAAATTTATCCCATATCCTCAGCTGTGTTCAGGAATGGAAAAAAAAGGTGAAATGTTCAAGTAGAAGCTAAATATAGTCAACCGTATTCATGATTGAGTGCAATATTCCACATGCACGTAACTCCCTCATTAAACATCAGACACGATGTGAGTAGCACTTAATCGCTCACTTGCTGGCACAAAGTAGATTGTTGCTGGTTTTGAATCCTCGTAACATGAAGTCATGTAGCATTTGGTCATCAGATTTCTTACTTCAATATATGGTATAAAATAGTTTTGGAATGGATTTGTTGACCTGTATGTATTAAAATGATGCTTTTAAATAAAACCTTATGCGACACTAATAAATTAGATGAAATTGATGAAACATAGTTTTTCCCCATAACATGTTACAAAATGTGTTAATAGACCCTGTGCTTTTAAAAAGATAACGACAACTATAAGGTCGCCTAGTGGCATATTAAATGATCTTGGAAGTCTTGGAGTAAGCAACCAATATCTGTTTGCCTTTATTTAGCCTGAGTTTTCCTATAATTTTTATTTTAAAAACTGCATTCTGCATTACTACTGTTTTCCAGAATATACTTTGAGAAATGAAGGTCTACTGAAGGTAGTTAGTACATTGAGCTGGAAGCCAGGCAATGAAGTCAGGGCAGAAAAATAGAGCTTTTATGCTGCCTACCTCCAACAGGAGAGGACTTACATTTCTGCTGTTGCCAGAGGATGAGGCACAGGATGTGGGGTGAGGGGGACAGAGTTAGGCGCAAGAGCCTGGGTTTGGGGATTCTACAGATCTGGTGTGAATCCCAGCACTGCCACTTATCTGGTTATATATATGACCTCAGGCAAGTTACTGAATTCTAAGACTCAATTCATCTAAATAAGGGGAAGACATCCCTAAAGAATTTGCCTTCTAACTGGGGGGAGATATTAGAAAACCTGTGATTGTATGAAAAAGATTACTGTTTTAAGAGATATATAAAGTGATTGGGAGATTTAAAGGAGGGAGAAGCCAGCCAGTTGTGGATAACCCAGGGAGGCTTTGTGGAGGAGCTGCACTTAGGTGTGTAGACCTATGTGGGTCAGTTAAGGCTTTGACCTTTGAGACCTGATTGCATGTTCCAGGGAGAGCAAGAAGCCAGAGCACAGGTATGGAGAGGGAAGGGAGAGACATTTAAAGAGTAACGAGTGGGCTCACTCCTCGCGAGACTGTAGGAATTAAGCAGCCATTTAAACGTTGTGGCCTGTGTGCTGTCAGGAGCCCCGAGCAGTGGTAGTGGTAGCAGTGCCGAAAGTGGTTTTTGAGTAGACTAATGTATTTCTGTGACACCATTACCAATAAACAAGCTTGTACTTGAGTAACATTTTAGCTTTTTCTGGACAGTCACTGTACTAAGGTGCTAGCACACATATTTTAATCTGGCACAGAGACCTCATACAGTAGAATAGGGCACTTTTCATAAATATTTCAGGTTTCTTAATTATCTTCTCAAGGTAATGTTGAGGGAGAGCTTATTTAGTGGGTGAGATTTGAACACCTTTCAATACAGCAGAGCAGGTTTCCTTACTCATCAGCTTCTCAGGAAGTTCCCTGTGCACTTGTGCAGCGTGTGCCCCATGGAAGGAGACTGAGTGTGTGGCATTGCCCAAGCCTGTTGGACCTCAGCACCCCTGCTCCTTGAGCTCACGTTCACGTGTCCCTCCCAAATGTTTTCTTTCCGTGACTGAGGTCAGTGTTCTCATTACCTTTGGAGCTCTTTCAAAAGACAAATTCTAATACTCTTCATTACCATTATTCCCTTCTAGCACACCTGGGGGGTAAGGATGGGGATACTGTGGGCTTCCTGGTGGTCCCGGGGCACTCCAACCTCCTCCTTCCTGTGTCCACCCTGCCCCTGACCTGATGTAAGGTATAGAAATTGTCACTTTTATGAACAGTTAAGGCCTCCTCTCTGAATCCCCAGCTGCTAATTTTTTTGCATTAAAAACCCTTTTAAGAAGCTGTAAAAAATATAAATACAAATATGTGTAAACGAAGACAGAGTAGGTTATAGATAACATGCCTGGACTATTATTATACAGAGGGAGTATGTTTTAGAATTTATAAGTATTTCTAAGCCTGATTTACTTTGGCATAGATATTTTAAATACATATTAAAGTGACTTCACACCAAATAATATGGTGTATGGAAAGCTTTTTGTTCCAGAATTTGGGTTTGATATTATGAAATGTAAATAAAACATACACATAATTCGGCTTGGAGTTATCAATGATCTGCTCTGCAACTAATCTTACTTTTCTTTGCATGTCTCTCAGATTTTTAGCACTTTTTAGGGGGTCCAGAGAGAAGATAAAATTAAAATTTTTATAACATCTTATCATTTCTTATGGTGGGGGAGACTAGAATTAGTTGTTAGATTCCAACTTTGACTCAATCTGTACAAAAACAAAGTATGTAAACAAGGCATGTACTCTCTAATATTCTGAAATAAGGGAAAAATAATAAAAATAAATCCGAATATATTGGTAATAATGATAAACGGAATAGAGTAAATGTACTAAGTTAATGATACCTCAAATGGTGAAGGATAATAAGAATATCCAACTGAATAAAAAAATCATTAGATTTCTGGAATTTGTTGATAATAAAGAGCAGAAATCATTATTCTTTTGGCCACACGACAGTATTTCTTTTTTTAAATCTGTGTGTTTGGCAGTTTGAGGAAAGTCCCCATGTTAGTTTTTCTTAATGCTTTTCAGGTAGAATGTTATACATGTCATGTGTATACGATTATGATTAGAGTCCTATATTGTACAGCCATTGCACGTTTTATGCTTCTCTTGTCGTTACCTTATCCTCTTCTAGAACATCCAGGCTAAGGGCAGGACATGTATGTCCTCAGACAGGAACACTGTAGGCTCAAATGGACTCTCCCGGAGTAGACCCAGAAGGCCATCTGCAGGACTTCTCAGAAGCAAGACGCCTTCACTTCTTCACTGAGAACCTCAAAATGTGTTGGGCTTGCTTTCCTCTCAAAATCGTCAAAATGCACTTGCTTTCTGTTGGAAAAGGTGACCTCTCTCATTATATTTGTAATGGACAAACATTTTCTCTACCTAGAAGGTAGGAAACTAATATAGAGCAATGCCTAGAGGAAAGTATATAAGTTGCCAAAATTTATACCTCCTGTGTTGTTTCTAAAAGCATTGTAAATAGCAGATAGTGAATTCCTTCCCTCCAGCTGAGCTTCTGAAATCGCTCACTCAGCATTTTCGTCAAATATTACCTCTGGGACATGAACCAAATAGCATTTCCTATTCAGTCTCATCTGTCATTTTCTTGATTTCACAAACCAGTCTCCAGATGTCAAAATATGAAAGTGAAAGTAGTTTTTTTGTTTTTTTGAGACAGAGCCTCAAGCTGTCGCCCTGGGTAGAGTGCCATGGCATCGCAGCTCACAGCAACCTCCAATTCCTGGGCTCAAGTGAGTCTCCTGCCTCCTCCTCCCAAGTAGCTGGGACTATAGGCGCCCACCACAATGACTGGCTATTATTTGGTTGCAGCTGTCATTGTTGTTTGGCGGGCCGGGCTGGATTTGAACTCGCCAGCTCAGGTGTATGTGGCTGGCGCCTCAACCACTTGAGCTGAAAGGTGCTGAACTGAAAGTTATTTTTATATCAGAGCTAAGTTAAATAGATTAAGATTATCCCTCAGCCCCCCTGGCCCCATTGTATTGGTCAGTGGTCTCAAAGTAAAAAGCTTGACCCCATGAATTTCTAGATCATCTTCAACCTCCATTGTAGTTTAAAACAAAAAATTATACTGTACTTGGGGGCCATTTTATCTGAGCTATATAATTTACTTTTATAAATCTTGTCAGAGTTAAGTAATGATGAGCCTTGGAAACGATTGTATCCAGATGGTTCCACACTTATGCTGGTTTGACTTAGTTTTGTGATGGCATGAAAACAATATACATTCAGTAGAAACTATGCTTCAAATTTTAAATTTTGATCTTTTCTAGGGCTAGCCCATCTCTTACATGAAATATTCATTACTTGATTGTAAAACCGCTTTGTGCTAGATGATTTTGTACAACCAGGCTAATATAAGTGTTCCAAATGCATTTAAAGTAGGCTAGGCTAAGCTATAGTTTCCGGTAGGTTGGGTGTATTGTCAGCTTATGATATTTTCAATTTGTGATGTGAGCATGTAAACCCCACTGTAATTCAAGGTGCATCTGTACTTCTAGGACCTTTCTGAAGACTATACTGAAACTCTTGCTATTTTACTACCTCTAGCATTGCTTTGCTGTAACTTAAATTTAGATTTAGGAACCATTGATTCCTGTTTCTGTTGCACCACTTATATAGGTAATCTGAGTCTGTCTGTAAGGAGTGCAGAAAACATGTAAACTGGGCACTGTGACCCACCATGGTGCTATGTAACTGCTGGTTATTACATTGTTTTCATAGGGCTTGACTTTTCTATGTGCAAGTTTTATTATATTCTGTTAGGCGGAAATAGGCCCATGTCTTTTGAATTGTCTCTCATATAACCAAAATCTTGGGAATTAATAGATAATTTTAGAAAAGTGGGGCTCATAAATATTATCTAAAAGTTGCTTCCTTTTCAGAGGGCTAGAAAGGTGAGGTGCCTTTTCCAAGATCACAAAGCCACTTTAGTGGCAGAGCTGAGATGGAACTCTCTAACCCCGATCCTCAGCTTATTATTTATTCTTTAGTTCAGTGTTATTCATTCTTAAAGAATCTTACTTAGCAACAACATCAACAACCACAGAACATGGTTCTGCCCATTTGGTTAGTGTCCTCCTTTGGGGGTTTCTTTCCCCCACAAAGTATCTACTCAGTAACAAATTGCCTTCAGCATTTTCCCACATCAGACATCACAATCGATTTTCAAGTCTAGTGATTTTGACACTCTGGATCCTTGTGATCTTTCCCTTCACTTTGTAAGAACTTACTGACTTATTGTTTTGATTCTTTTTGCTAAGTTATATCTCTTCTATTTTTCTGCTATGCCTTTTATTAAAGGGTGCCTTGGAGAAGAAAGGGAATTTTTTAGAGCTTGTATTCTATGTTATAGTTACACTATTGCTTAAGGACAAGGGTTTGGTGTAACTTGGGACTTAACTGTGGTACAGCCTGATTCTAGAGTTTGTCCATTGCTAAGCCAGTGGGAAAAGCTCTTGACTCGCCCTTGGACCTGGCTGAGTTCTTACAGTGCCATTTTTCACCCACTGTTCTAATTTGGGTCATCACTAACCCTTATAAACCTATTTTCTGATAGATAAAACCAGATTAATACTTGCCCATTCTGTGTCATAGCAGTTTTGAGAAATTGATAAAGGAATACTGTTTTGTTTGGGGCCCTCAACGCTTTGGAGATGTTCTTTCAGTAGAACAAGACTGTCACCCCAGACTCCTGATATCTGATAGTGAAGAAGATGATGAAAATGGTTTATAAGTTTTAAAATGTGTTATAAAGTGGCTTAATATTGTTACAAGTACAATATTACCCCCAACCCCAAGTTTTTAATGAGTACCTTGGGACCAAGAAACTCCTCTACTCTGCTATTTGCTGTTCTTTTTTATCTTTCAAAATCTTATTTTTCCATAAAGATCCTTTTCAGATGCTGCTTCCTTTTTAAAGCTTCTCTGATTCCCTTTTCCCATTTGACATTAAGTTGGATATCATGTTTATTTTTTTACTTGGTCCAGAACTACACAAGAGTGCCCCAAAAGTTGCTCCTAAAGTTGCCACAGAGAAAATGGGAAATTGCAGCTACATGTGCCTTTATTTACAAAATAGTCATTACAAAATTTTACAAACAGGTGGCCAACATGTAGAGAATATTTTGTAACTTTCTTTAAATGAGTATTTTATACATAAAAGTCTAGTAGCTACAATTTCCCATTTTCCCTAAGGGTTGGGCCTTTAGGGGTGACCTTTGGAACACTGTAGCCTGAGGCAACTTCAGTTGCTGCTTTCATGAAGCATTTGGGAGTGGGTCTTGCCTAGTGTACTTAGTAATATTTCTTAAGTTAATTTGGGGGAAAATGCATTTTTTAGTATTGTTTTCTTCCTGAAAATTTGAGTTATTAGAGTTTAAATAATAGTGTGGAGAAAATGTCTAACTTCAAATGCCTTCCAGTAGATATTCTCTTATGGACAGAAATTTAAGATTTTGGGGAAAATGTATTTATAGGATTAAAATTTATTTTATAAGTTGAAAGATCCATTTAAAAAATATTTTTTCATTTAAATCTTTTTTTTAAGTGATTATATTTAAGTATTATAAGGATCTGGAAAAAATAATTTCTCTAAAACTATATTAATTATTTATTTATTTTTTTTGTGGTAACTTTGTTTTTTGTTTTTTTTTATTGAATCATAGTTGTGTACATTAGTTCAACCATGGGGTACAGTGTGGGGGCTTCACATGCAATCTGAGATATTTTATCAACCTGATTGACATACCATTCATGATATTTTCTTGTTTACTATATGAAAACATTTTTGATCCTTGTTTAGAAGT
>CAUYON010024422.1:0-37882 GCA_963573935.1 Arctocebus calabarensis | reverse complement strand
TGTCTTCATATAGTGATTAAGAAAATGCCATGAAGGCTATCTCTAACAGTATGATCAAAATATTTCTGATTATATATGAAGTAAGCACATTGTGCCCCATGATTGCACCAATGTACACAATTATGATTTAATAAAATTATTAAGAAAAAAGAAAGAAAGAAATTAAAGAAAAACACCCAGCTTCTACAATGGCCAAAGTGGTAAAACCAAGCAACAGACCTCAACAAAACAAGATGAATTTACCAATTCCCTCAATAAATGTGAAAAAATTCCCCACTAAAGAGGTACAGGCTTGCAGACTGGATAAAAAGGTTGAAACCATGTATATGATGTTGTCTTCAGGAAACACATCTAACATCCAAGGACAAATCAAGCCTCAGGGTGAATAATTGGAAAACAATATTCCAAGCAAATTGAAATCGGAAGAAAGTAAGAATCACAATCTTATCTGCACAGACGTTTGGCTTTACAGAAATGAAAGTAAAGAAAGACAAAAATGGACACTATACTGGTCAAGGTAATAATACAACAAGAATACATTCCAAAGCTAAATGTCTACACACTCAATTTAAATGTTGCCAGATACATAAAATAAATCCTAACTGATCTGAACAACATGATACCCTGAAACACCATAAAAATTTGGGACTTCAACATCCCACTTGCAGAACAGGACACATCCTCCAAGAAGAAACTAAATAAAGAAACTTTGGACTTAAACAAGACTCTAGAACAAATGGGCTTAACACACATACACAGAACATTCCACCCCAATAATATGGAGTACACGTTCTTCTCAGCTTATGGATCATTCTCCAAAATTTATCATATCTTTGAACATAAATCAAATCTCAACAAATTCAGAAGAATAGAAATTATACCTCCTATTGTTTTAGACAATGATGGAATAAAAGTAGAAATTAATTTCAACAAAAACATTCATCCCCATGCTAAGTTATGGAGACTAAACAATATTATGCTGGATGATAGCTGGGTCAAAGAGGATATAAAGAAGGAACGCATTAGATTCCTCAAACAAAATGAGAATGAAGCCACAAGCTATTAAAACCTTGGAGATATGGCAAAAGCATTCCTAAGGGAAATTTATTGCTTTAAATCCCCACATATAAACAGAAAGAGCACAAATTACCAACCTAATGAATCATCTCAAGCAACTCGAAAAGAGAGAGCAAGCCCAAACCTAGCAGAAGAAAGAAAATAACCAATATTTGAGTAGAATTAAATGAAATCGAGAGCAAAAGAATTATCCAGAAGATAAAAGAAATAAAAAGTTGGTTCTTTGAAAAGAAAAATAAAATGAATAAACCTTTGGCCAGATTAACTAGAAACAAAAAGTAATGACTCTAATAACCTTACACCAAAAAGGGGAAATAACAACAGATATCACAAATACACAAAAGATCACCATTGATCACTACAAAAACTCTACACCCAGAAATTTGAAAATGTAGAGCAAATGCAACAATACCCAGAATCATACCAACTCCCTAGACTCAATCAGAAAGAATCAGAACTCCTGAACAGAACAACATCAAGCAAAGTGTTATACTAAAAGGCCTGGACAGTGCCTGTGGCTTAGTGAATAAGGCACCGCTCCATACACTGAGGGTGGAAGGCTCGAACCCGGCCAACTGCAACAAAAAAATAGCTGGGTCTTGTGGCAGATGCCTGAGCTACTCAGGAGACTGAGGCAAGAGAATCACCTAAGCCCAAGAGCTGAGGTTGCTGTGAACTGTGATGCCATAGCACTCTATCAAAGGCAACAAAGTGAGAATCTGTCTCAAAAAAAAAAAAAAATTAAAATATATATATATTAAAAGGCCTGATCCAGACTGTTTGACACCAGAATTCTACCAAACCTTCAAAGAAGAGCTTGTACCTATATTGCAGACCCTATTCCACTACACTGAGAAGGAAGTTGGGAAGAGTTCCCAACTCCCTCTGTGAAGCAAATATTACCTTGAAACCAAAACCAGGAAAGTGTGGCGGTTGCAGTGGCTCACACCCATAATCCTAGTGCTCTGGGAGGCTAAGGTGAGTGAATTGCTTAAGCTCACAAGTTCAAGACCAGCCTGAGCAAAAGCAAGACTCCATCTCTACTAAAAACAGAAAAACTGAGGCAAGTGGATTGCTTGAGCCCGAGTTGGAGGTTGCTGTGAGTTATGATGTCAGAGCACTCTATCCAGGGCAACAGCTTGAGACTCTGTCTCAAAACAAAACAAAACAAACAAAGAAACAAAATAAACAAACAGGAAAGTACTCAACACAAACAGAAAACTATAGACCAATTTTTAATGAATATCGACACAAAAATACTGAATAAAATCCTGGCAATAGAATACAGCTAAACATTAAAAAAAAATTACACAACGTGATCTAGTAGGCTTTATCCCAGGGATACAAGGTTGGTCAACATAGGGAAATCCATAAATAAAATTCACCACATCAAAAGAAGCAAAAGCAAAAACCATATGTTCCTGTAAATGTATAAAGAAAAAGTATTTGACAATATCCAGCATCCTTTCCTAATAAGAACACGTAAGAAAATAGACATAGATGGTATATCTCTTAAACTGGTAGAAGCTATCTATGACAAAGCCATAGCCAACATCATACTGAATGAACTAAAACTCACTTAGAACTGGTAACAGACAAGGATATACACTATTGCCACTACTATTCAACATAGTGCTGGAAGTCCGAGCCAGTGCCATCAGGAGAAGGATACCAAAGGTATCCAAATAGGAACAGAAGAGTTCAAATTTTCATTCTGTGCCAATGATAAGGTCTAACACTTAGAAAATCCCAGGGATTCAACCACAAGATTCCTAGCAGTGATCAAGAAATACAGTAATGTCTCAGGATACAATATCATTGTCCACAAACCAGTAGCATTCATATACACCAACAATAAGCTCAGAATCAAATCAAAGACATAATATCCTTCAAAGTAGCTTCAAGGAAAATGAAATACCTTGGAATATTCCTAACTAAGAATGTGAAAGACCTCTCCAGAAAGAATTATGAAACCCTGAGAAAAGAAATAGCAGAGGACATTAACATTTGGAGACATTATTAAAGAAAGTGTTCCCTTAACAAGTGTTAGAAAATATCAATAAAAGAATTTTGAGTTTGGGACACAGTGAGGCTAAATGTTCAGAGGTAAGTTTCTTTTATTGAAGTAATTCATCCAATATTTGCTTCACTAGGTAAAGATAGAAAAGGGATTTTTGCATCCCACTGCAATATATTAACTCCCAGGCTATTAAAAATTACATTTACTTCTCTGGTATTGGCTATCACACTTCATCTCCCCAGTGTGCCTTAAAGTAAAGGAGAAAGAAAAGTAACTTATCATTAACTGAGTAAGAGAGGAAAACACAAATTTCAAAAGACCATAAACCATCTGCACATACAAGATCCACTATTTGTGGAATCAGGAGGTAAAATCTCATTTGAATTAATGAGGATGCATATCTGACCTGAGATGACATAATTAAATCCATATGTCAATAACTACCATTTATTTAAAGTAAAAGGCAAATTATTTTGTACCCAAGATAATTCAATGTACAGCATTTAGCAATAAAGGATGGATAAAATGTATGTATGTCTGTGTTTCTGTAAGGTGTGTGTCTGAAAACGTGTATGTGAGTGTTGGGAACATGTCCATGGAAATTTATGGTTGCTGGAGGTGGATAAACTGTTGCTGAGAAATGGCTCAAAATACAATCACTATGGTGGGATGGAAGTTAATGAAATTAACGAGAATAAGGGAAGCTGGGAGAACCCAGGGGAATAAGAGTCCCTATGCATCTTCTGTAAAGAGTGAGCAAAGTGATATTCAGATATTCACCAAGATAAGCAGAGTTTAGCAAAAACACTCCAGGCAGAATCTTGAATGTAGAGAGATCCATCCATGTCTCAATGTTATTCTATGAAATCCTACTAATATTTTTGTGGTTTTATAACTTTATTTGATGTGCCTCATAATCACCAGTTAGTTCTGTAGATTTTTGAACGTGGTGCCAGGTACAAAGGTACCAAAGTATAGAGCTTATCTGGTGAATCTTCATCTTCATTACATTTTCTGGACAACCTCACACAGATACGATATAGGACAGTACTTATGCCTTTGGCCCAGACAGCTTTGTTGAGCCTAGTATCGATGCACACTTCTGGAGTCCCCATCTCTCTCGTGGCAAATTTCAGATCTCTTTGAGCACCCGAGGAGCAAACTTCTTAAAGCCCACTCCGCGGATGCACTTGCGAATGTTGATGGTGTCTTCACGAGTCACACCTCATTGGTGGCAGACCGGCCCTTCTTCTTACAACCCTTCTTTGCAGGAGCCTTTCTGCTGGGCCCAAGTTGGAAAGAAAGAGGGCGAGGAATTGTCGAGATCCTACTTATTATAAGTAATTAATGGCATTGATAAAATATGACCTTGTCCTGCTAGAGCCATAAAAGTCATCTGCCATATGGTGTTTTCCCTTGTGGATGAGTGACGGGAATGAGGTGGAGGACAGACTGGAAGCTGGGTGAGCCTCCACTGATGCAGTGACTGAAAAAATGAGAAAAGGAAATCCACAGGACTTCAGAACTGATTGGATGTGGGAAGGAGGACAAGGAACAGGGAAAACCCTCTCCTCTTCCAGGCTTGCAAGTATCTGGCTTGAATGACTGGATGGGTTTCATTAATATAGATACAGAGGGATAAGATGTGGAGGAAGAAATCAGATCAATTTTTACTATATTAATTTATGTCTGCAAATCCAGAGTTGGGGTTATCTAATGGATAACAGAATTTGAGACATTAACAGTCTCAAAATGCCTTATCCTCAAAGCACGTGCTGTCTGTAGCCTGGCATCATGGAAATGTTCTCAACTCATTGATGTCTGCTGCCATTATACAGCTGTTAAAAAGATTTGATATCTAAACAGATCTAAGGCTTTTCTGAATACAAATCTCCTATAGAGAAAAAAGAGAATTAGATGACATGGTTAAAAGTCCTAGAATAAAACACTATGCCACTGAAAGAAACTGGCATACCTTTAACATATATTTAGAGCAGCAGTTCTCAACCTGTGGGTCGCAACCCCTTTGGACTATGTTAAAGGTTCGCAGCATTAGGAACGTTGAGAACCAGTTTTAGAACCTGCCTGCCCTCAGGCTGCATCTAAGGCTAGCAGCTTTACCCAGTGAAAATAGGGGACCCCCAGGTAAATTTGAATTACTAACAAAAAATAGTACTTGGGAAATATTTATACTCAAAAATATAATATTGGGGACATAAACTAAAAATTGTTGGGTGCTTATTTAAAATTCAGATTTCCCTGGGCCCCCTATATTTTACCTGGCAACACTAGTTGTATTGTCCTTTGTTAGTACTCAAGTCACCTTTCTTCTAGAAAGAAACACAAAAACTATTTAAACATTACATATGGTTTTCTGTACTTTAGAAAAGTAGCAAAGCAAGGTATTTATAGGGGGCACTTGGGACATTTCTCTAAATCAGTGGTTCTCAACCTTCTTAATGCCACAACCCTTTAACACAGTTCCTCATGTTGTAGTGACCCCCAACCATAAAATTATTTTCATTGCTACTACATAACTATAATTTTGCTACTGTTATGAATCATAATGTAAATATCTGAAATGCAGAATGGCCTTAGGACACCCCTTTGAAAGGGTCGTTTGGCCCCCAGAGAGGTTGTGACCCATAGGTTGAGAACCACCACTCTAAATGGTTTACATTTCTCCATGTGTTAATGTCTTAACACCAATGAATCAAGGATTGAAAAGTTCCTTCAAGCACAATCAACATCTTAAAGTACAAAACACATTTGAATATATGAAACGTTAAATTCAGGCTCAGTTTTTACAATCCCTTTTACAAAACTTTTCTGTAAACCTTAAGTTAAACACAATGAACAAGCTGGAATATAAGTCACCAGAAAAGCCTCATTATTCCTATAGTAAAGATGAGCAGTGACTGATTCCTAAATGCCAAAAGTCTCTCATTGTGTTGCCTATTTCTCATGGGCTGTGTTCAGGGAGATGCATGCAAAGTACATCTGAATATTTTACCCCAAAATGTACTCTTTGGAGAGGCTGCAAACCACAGGAATATCCTTGAAAATCTATCTTTTGTGGGGAAGATTTGCATCTGTAGATAAAAATCTATATTAAAAGAAAGCCAGGCTTTCTCTGAGATCCATCCCCTCCTTGTTCAAATCTAGAAGCGATTAACTCACAGGAGAGATACTAAGAGCCTGTCACATTACCACAGGCCACCATTCTTCTTTCTAAGAACTGCTACCACGGGTTTCATCTGCGTATAGTCTGTTTTCTGTTGCTTATAACAGAATGCCTGAAACTGGATTATTTATACAGAAAGGGAATTTATTTCCCACATTGCTGGAAGCTAAGAAATCCAAGGTCAAGGGGCCACATCTGGTGAGGGCCTTCTCACTGGCAGGGACTCTACAGGCATCACGTGGCAAGGGAGCTGAGGGTGTAGCTCAGGTCTCTGTTCTTCTTGTAAAGCCTCTAATCTCATTTTCATAGTAAGTCATTAATCCATTAATCCAAGAATTAACCATAAGGGTTCTTCTCTCATGATCCAATTACCTCTTAAAGGTCCCACCTCATAATACTACTGCACTGGGGATTAACTTTCAATACGAGTTTTGTAGGGGACAAACATTAGTACCATAGCAATCTGCATAACAAGATCACGTTCACTAGTTGGGCCTTCCCTTCTCTCTCCCTCCCATAACCTATCTTGCCTCATGCCAAGCACCAATTCTTCCTATAACCTCAGGATGGTATAAAAACTTCAGTCACCTGGACCTTTAAGTTGTCATATTTTGTGTGATTCTGTGTATATGTGTGCATGTCATAAATCTGTACTCCTTTTTTACTGTTAATCATTTATCAGTTTGCTTAATAGACTTAAATTATCAATACTTTAAAATGGTGGGTGGAGGAGGAAATCATCTTTGCCCCTACACATGGTTCAGACACCTAAGTAACATTTTATAAACCAGAGTAGAAAGACACTCCAATTAGAAGTGTTACCAATACATTTGTATAAATAAGTGGTAGACCGTTAAACAACTAAAAATGACCCATTATTTCATAGGTTAATGCTTCTTTAAGCAAGGGAAACATTTTATATACAATATACATAAAGTTCATAGTAGTAAAGAGCACAATACATTGCCACTGCATTATTCAAACATGGTTGTAGATCTGCTTTTAATTGGTTTATTGTTTTAAGGGGAAAATGATGAGTCAAATTAGATTCAACTTTTGTCTCCCTGATAGGATCAGTAGACATTGTCCAATTGATTGCAGATCATTTTATGTGACACTATAATTTATTTAAAATCTGTTCATAAGATAATATATGGGCAAGTGCCATGAAAAATACAATGTGCTCTACGAATGTCAAGTGGCATTACTATTACATTGAGAGATCTGTCAGATTTCATAGAGACCATGATAATAACTAGGCTAGAAAACAACAGGTGGCAGTATAAACATAGTGAAGAAGATACTATCATGTTTCTGAATTCCAAGAAGTTCTGAGTAGACAAGCCAACATTTGACCTTCAGCTATTCAAGTCAAAATCAGATAAGGCCTTTTTACTATTAAGGGTAAAAATGTTGGTAATGGTGGCAGTGGTGTCAGGCTGTCCTGATCAGCAAGTCCAGTTTGGGAAAAGTGCTATATACGTGATTTCAAAACCCCAGTTACAGCCTGTTCTCACTCTGTCGGCCCTCCTGTCTTTGCCCCCTGTTCACAGAAACCCCTATCTCACATGTTCTCCCTTTCCTCCCCAAGGAGCTACTGGGCAAAATGTTCTCTTAGTACGCAAGTTCACACAGATGGTCTGATGACAAATTCTCAAAGCACCTACCATCTGTATTGTTCCCCAGATAGCTACTCTTTCATTTATTCAACAAACATGCATTGAAACTGTGTGCCAGGTTCTGTGGTAGAAGTCAGGAATACACACATACAAAAATCCCTGGCCTTGTGGAGTTTACATTCTAGTAAAGATGACAACAAACACATAAACTGAATAATTCATTAAAATGTATCAAGAGCCAATGAAAAAATAGATTAGTTTAAAAAATAAATTTATCTCATGAATCAGCATTTAACTCTTTTGTGGCCTCAAGTAAGTTGTTTGAGTTTGGGGGTGGGTTGAGTGTATATTAATCTTCACATCTGTAAGAGAGGAACATTATTTATAACATCATTCCTGTTCCAAGTGCTATGTTTGCCAATTAAGGTATTAAGACGTTTTATGACTAATATGTACAGTTTTAAAACAAAGTTTAAATTTGTGATTTATACACTGAAGATTGAGTCAGCAATATTTTTAAAATTGAATTTTATTCTGCCTAAAAATAAATTTGTGAACATGTAAACAATTGGTGATGTATTACTTTGAACAGTATTAAATCTGTTTTAAGATTTTTAAACAAAAGAAGGTATTTTTATTCTTAAAAATAGCTAGATATATTTCAAAGTCACTTTAAATCTGTAATCTTATGTGGCTGAAGAAGATAAGAAATGCATTCCTTTTTCATCTTTGAAACAGAAGTTTCCTCACTCTGAAGATATGAAAATCCTTTGGCCATGGCCTTTTGAAGATTCCTCATGGCCAATTCCATTCTGTCTCCCTATTACCATTTCCTAAGCCAATACAAAGCAAGCTATCAAGAAAAAATAAAAATAAAAAAATGGTGAGATTTGGGGAGGACAGAAGAGCTTCCTTCCTTCACCCCAATTCTCTTCCTCAAGACCATGGTCTGAGTTTCCCAATTAGTGATTTATTCCTTTATGTTACATATGGCAGTCTAGATAGTTGTTAAGGAGAAAATGAGGAGGAAGGTTAAAGTCCTGGGAAGTCCAGGGCCAGTATGTTTGACCACGGGCTGGTGATGGACTGTAAAACAGAAGCCTGATATGATGCTGTGTCCAAGACCAGGCACGGACAGCCTTGATAGAAATGTGGAATGAAGGCAGAATAAAGGGAATAAAGAAAGAAGAGATTTCAGAGAGCAAGAGAGGAGGAATTTTAAGTCATACTTTAAAAAACTGCTCCTTGGCTCGGCACCTGTGGCTCAACAGGCTAAGGTGCCAGCCACATAGTCCTGAGCTGGCGAGTTCGAATCCAGCCTGGGCTCACCAAACCACAATGACAGCTGCAACCAAAAAATGGTCAGGTGTTGTGGCGGGCCTCTATAGTCCCAGCTACTTGGGAAGTGGAAGCAGGATACTCGCTTGAGCCCAGGAATTGGAAGTTGCTGTGAGCTGTGATGCCACAGCACTCTATCCAGGGTGACAGCTTGAGGCTCTGTCTCAAAAAAAAAAAAATGGCTCCTTGTTGTCTGTAATTCTGACATGACAAGTAGTCGTTTTCTTTGGCACCTTGTTTTGCTAACATTCTGATTTGCCATAATCGGTTATTGCTTTTACTAACCTGACTAAGCATTAAAGTTTAAAAAATAAGCAATTGTCTATTAATTGCTTATTTTGTCCTAGATTTCTAGGTAAAACTTAAAGAGTTTATTATTATTGTACTACCATTTGCACTAAGTTGCTAATTAGCCTCCTCCTGTAAGCAAGAAGCTAAAGGCCTATCTCAACTTCCCTTCACTTATTCAAGTCACTAATGTTAGCAGTTTTTACTTTCTTTAAAAGCATTATCCTTCAGTGTAACCTGGTTTCTTGTATCCTCAATGAATCCCCAACAATAAAAAAGATAAAATAAAAAATAAAGCATTATCCTTGAATACTTCCATTGTCTCAGCTCCTAATACCACAGAAATTAATCCCTGAACACTTATAAAAATAATTTTTTCTTCTCTCTTTCACTATATTAACTATAGATTTTCAAAACAAAAGGAAATAAAGCATTTTATTCAGTTCCAAGTTTATTATGCTCCATTTAGGAATTAACTACTATCCCAGTAGGCCAACTCTATACAGACAGAATAAATCAATTTAGCAATGAACCTGGTGTGGCTGAATGGATGACACATGAACATGGTAGTGCTGTGGAAAACTAGGTATCTTCTTTGTGCTTTAATTTCCTTCCTTAATACAATAGGAAAATGACCTGTCCAGTGTTGTTATAAGGATTGCCAAATGCAGCATATTTTAAAATATAAGACATAGAATACCTTTATTCATATATGCTCAATTAATGCTTACCTTTACCCTTTCCCTAGATATTGTCAATTTAAATGGAAGAAAGGGTAAAAGATAAAAATAAAAGTAAAATAAGGATTGTACTTTGTTTTGTTTATTACATTTAGAGGGTATTATTTTAATTGACTGTACCAACACCAAAGGTTCAGCGACTTTAAATTGACAAGTATATTATTTTAGAATTTTCCTTTCTTTTCTTAAATTTATGAAAAGTATAAACTAGTAAGCTTTGTGAATGAGGTCATTGTTTTGGAAAGCAAAGAAACAGAAAAAAAAGAATCCCTGCTCAAGAATAGAGTTGTTAGTAGTCAGTGAAAAGACAAATAATTCTAGACAGGATCATTACAAATTCAATACAATAAGAAAAAATAAAAATAAATAAAGACCACAATGGAAATGAGAATTGACAATGCTAATATAAAGCAAAGAGAACATTTGAGACAAGCAACCAAAAAAAAAATTTTGTACAGTAACAGCTGCTTATTACTGAGGAAATATACAATTAAAAATAAAGTTTCATTAACCTTAATATATTTATATAAATTGTGTGAAAATAAAGTAAGCACTATATAAAACCCATAAATAAAATTTTTTTTAAAGTACACAATAGGAGTGGGAGAATTTTACAGACTAATTTATCATTGACGTATATGAAAAAACAGAAGATCTGAATATACCAATAAGTATAGTTGGTTAAACATAGATTGAGTGAAGACAATTCTTTTGTTTTATTTTTAGCCTAAGAATCTATAAAGCTTGCATAAAACTTTTCTATATATCCAATGGGGCAAATTATTACTTTGGTGACCTGCCAAGGAAGCACTTCAACTAGTTTCTATGGCCTTAGTCCTTTGAAACATTATTTCTGGGCTTGCTATGTACCAATGGGACATTAGTAAGTGTGATGCTAACAAATGTTTGGCAATTACTTGAACATGCAGGCTGTATTTTTGGAACTAACTCTTGGGACATTCCCTATCAGAATCCATCCACCTTATTGGAAATAGCAACAGCCAGACTAGCCAGGTGAAGAGAATACACGGAAGGAAAACCAAATATCCAGTCAATAGCCCCTGCTGAGTTCCCATCCTTCAAAAGGATACTTCCCACCCCAGTTGAGTAGTCCCAGTTAATGCTACATTTAGCAGAGGCAAGCTGTCTTCACCAGCCCTGTCCAAATTGTAGAATTTGAGCAAATAAATGATTATTGTTTTACTAAAACAATAATTTTATTCTAAATGCTGTGCAATGATTATTTGAATCATCAGAGGATGAAAAATTTCTTAATTTACTCTGAAAATTATGAATGTATAAGCTGTATTCTATGACAAAATAAATAATTAGCCTTAGGGGGGTAATGAAACCTTTGAAATAAAAATCATTTTTTAATTACTTATGAATGATAAAGATAAAAAAATTAATAACAGGTTATTGAGAAAATAAAGACAAAGAAAAAAAGATGCATACAAAACTAATGCAATTAATACATTTTAAAAAATTGAAATCACACAAAGTACATTATATCACCACAATGGAATTAAACTAGAAATCATTAATAGGAAAAAATTTGAGAAATTTATCAACATGTAAAAATTTTACAAAACACCTCTCAATGACCAGTTGAAAAAAAGAAGAAATTAAAAAGGTAATTGGAAAATAGTTGGAGATGAACAGAAACAGAAACACAACATAGCAAAATTTATAGTAGTGTTTATAGGAGAATTTATAGCTATAAATGCCTACATTAAAAAAAGAAGAAAGATTTAAATTAATTACCTAATCTAGCTAAGAATCTAGAAAAAGAACAGCAAAAAATCCAAAGCAAGCAGGGTGAAGTAAAGACAACTAGTGAGGAAATAAATGAAAAGGAAAACATAAAAACAATAGGGAAAACAAAAGTTGGCTCTCTTTTGAAAATCAACAAAATTGACAACCCTGGGACAGTGCCTGTGGCTCAAAGGAGTAGAGTGCCGGCCCCATATGCCAGAGGTGGCAGGTTCAAACCCAGCCCCGGCCAAAAACTGAAAAAGAAAAAAAAAAAACTGACAACCCTTAGCAAGACTGACCAAGCAAAAACAGAAAATATTCAAATCTCTAAAACTAGGAATGAAAGAGGAAATGTTACTTTAAATAAATGAACAATTACATGCTGTCAAATTAGAAGAGCTACATCGGGGTGTCCAACCTATAGTCCATGGCTGCATGTTGATTCTGTTAGAACTTGTTTTGCTTGTCTGTGGTCTCAAATACCATGAAGAGTATGCATGGAATTTTTTTTGCTAATCATCTTTCATTAATATTTGTGTATTTAATGTGTGGCCCAAGACAACTTTTATTCTTCCAGTGTATGGCAGAGAAAAATAAAGTTGAACACCTCTGACCTAGATGAATTGGCAAAGTACTAGAAACACACAAACTACCAAAACTGTCTGAAGAAGAAAAACAAAATCTGAATGAAAGTATAAGAGATTGAATTAGTAATCAAAAAAAAAAAAAAACTGCCTACAAACAAAAAAGGCCAGATGGCCCTGCCGGTGAACTCTACCAAATGTTTAAAAAACTAACAACAATGCTTTTTACTCTGTTTCCAAGAAACAGAGGAAAAGGTAACACTTCCCAACTCATTCTATGAGGCCAGTATTATCCTGCTATCAAAACCAGAAAAAGAAAACAGAAAACTACAGACCAATATTCCTTATGAATATGGACACAAAAATCTTCAATAAAGTACTAGCAAACTGAACTCAGTAACATATAAAACAATTATAGCAATCCCTGATTACACATTCTAAGATTCCCCAGGGGATGCCTGAAGCTGCAGACAACACCAAATCCCATAAATACTATGTCCTTTTTCTATATATACACATCTATGATCAAGTTTAATAATAAATTAGGCACAGTAAGAGATTAGCAACAACTAATAATAAAATAGAAGAATTGTAACAAGATGCCACAACACTACCTTTGCACTTATTAAGTAAAATAAGGATTACTGGAACAGATGCACTGAAATAGTGTGAAAATCAACCTGATAAATGAATGAGAGGGCTACCAAGTGACTAATGAGCAGGTAGAGTAGACAGTGTGAATATTCTGGACAAAAAGGTGATTTTCCTTTCCAGGCAGGAAAGACAAGATGGTCTGAGAGTTTATCATGCTACTCAGAATGGAACAGAATTTAAAACTTACGAACTGTTTATTTTTGGCATTTTCTATTTAATATTGTCATACTTCAGTTGACCAAAACCATGGAAAGAGAAACTGCAGGTAAGAGGTGGTGGGGAGACTACCGGAAATACCATGACCAACTGAGATTTTCCCTGGAATGTAAAGTTGCTTCAAAATATAAAAATCAATCAACATAAGACACCACATTCATAGAATAAAGAGGGGGGAAAAAACTTATCATCTCAGTAGGTACAGAAAAAGCATTTAACAATTGATAAAAGCCCTCAGCAAACTAAGAATAGATACACCCTCCATCTGATAAAAGACATCAGATTGTTGATATCAGCACAATTCTCAGGTAACTTTCGCTTAGTGGTAAAAGACAGCAAGTTTCTGCCCATAAAGGCAAACAATATGAATCTTGAAAAAAAATATGAAATTTTTCATCATGCATAAGGGAAAGAAACTTTACACACACACCTTTTTTTAGTGCACATACCTTAGAAAACATACCATTGTGAATTCTGTCTCTTTAAGATATGTATAAGCAATTGGTGGGAGCACACCTACAGTGCATCTTAGCAGGGTACTGGGGAAACTTATTAAATGTAGAGTATCAATGTCTTTATATAGTGATCAAGAAAATGCCATGAAGGCTATCTGTAACAGTACGATCAAAAAATTTCTGAATGTATATGAATCGTGCCCTATGATTGCACCAATGTACAGAATTATGATTCAATAAAATTATAAAAAAAAAGCCATATATATTTTCATAGTGTTTTGATAATAGAAATAGAAATCAGAAACTAGAAGCAATAGGCATCATTTTATACAAAATTGGATGACAAGATTAGCAATGGAGAAAGGTAATTTTCCTATTTCTGGATAATTTGTGACTATTCAAATAAAAAAACTAAGTTATTTGCAAACTTCATTTTATTCGAATCATGCTTTGCTGGATAATTTTCTTTTATTTGTCTCGGAAGTGACCTGATATAATGTACATAGAGAAATTATGCAGGTATCTAAATGTAGCAAGGGCATGGTATCCTAGGCAACGCTACAGGAATATAAAACCTCATCTCCAAACTCAAAAATGAGTTGGGTCAATGTCCAATTTGTGCTTAAGGTTAAAAAGTAAAGCTGCAGTCTATATGTCACAAAAACAAAATCCTTCCACATCCCTCACTTTCTTTAAATGTCATCGATGGAATAACGTTGGCAAAGCAATTGCTAAATCTGACCACTATTTTAAATTTAGACTGTGGGGATCAAAGTGAGATCAAGTAGGTACCAGAGGAAAACGATCACAATTAGTCAGAGATGCTCATATTTATTTTAATTAACTCCTCCTTAGACTTTCTATCCTTGAGAGCTTTGCAGATAAATTTCACCACTGAGCCTCTTATTTAACCACTGAGTGCCTCCATCTCTATTTTCTCTGCACTTTGAGCCACACTTTCCTCCTTCAGACATTTAATTCCTATCTTTTACTAAAAGAAATATTGAACATATGTTTCTTCTAAAGATTCATTTCTGAAAATGAGGACAATTTGCTCATGAGGAAAATGAGAGTAGGCCATTAGATTTTCAAGAAACATCTTGAAACTATACCCGATAGATATATTTATGATAAATCTATTATAGTGTTATGCCTAATACTATGAAGTAAAAGTGTAAATTTTACTAAATCTAGCAACATAGATGCTGTCATCACCATCAATTAAAATAAGATTGGCTCGGCGCCTGCGGCTCAGCAGGCTAAGGCACCAGCCACGTACACCTGAGCTGGCAGGTTCGAATCCAGCCCCAGCCTGCCCAACAACAATGATGGCTGCAACCAAAAAAAAAGGCTGGTCGTTGTGGCGGGCTCCTGTAGTCCCAGCTACTTGGGAGGTGGAAGCAAGAGACTAGCTTGAGCCCAGGAATTGGAGGTTGCTGTAAGCTGTGATGCCACAGCACTCTATCCAGGGTGACAGCTTGAGGCTCTGCCTCAAAAAAAAAAAAAAAAAAATTAAAATAAGATTGTGAGCAGTGCCTGTGGTTCAGTGAGTAGGGTCCCAGTCCCATATACCGAGGGTGGCAGGTTCAAACCCAGCCCCGGCCAAACTGCAACAGAAAATAGCCGGGCATTGTGGCGGGCGCCTGTGGTCCCAGCTACTCAGGTTCTGAGGCAAAAGAATCGCCTAAGCCCAAGAGCTGGAGGTTGCTATGACAACACTGCACTCTACCGAGGGCAACAAAATGAGACTCTGTCTCTAAAAAAATTAAATAAATAAAATAAGATTGCATACGTGCCCATAGTCTGTGAAGGGAGAGAAAAGTTAGAGGGCCTTATACAAACTGAGAGAGTGAGGGAACGGGAGAATATGAAGCAATAATGGGAGCAAAGTAAAATTCAAAGCTTTGAAAATCAAAGCCAAAAGTTAAGTATATTAACCATCAGTGCCAGGGTGATTGAATTATATAATCAAAGACACTCAAAAAATTTTAGAGTTAGTATAGATGTCACAGATTTATTTAGTAGATAATGTGTAAGATTTGAGTTCGATCCTGAGATATGGTTGTTACATATATGTGTATAAATTACTTATGTCTTCTTGAATTATTTTTACATCCTGGAATGCCTTGAGAGTTATGAAGAACAGGTAAAGGAAAATCATTTTATAATCTATAAGTACTTAAGCAGATATTGTTCTCTAATTATTTTTCTTTTCTTTCATGAGCTTTTTGTGTATGAATCTCCTCTTCAAACATAATGAGTTGACCACTCAGATAAATTAAAAAATGACTAGGAACTGGAAATAATATTAAAAAATGACAAATATTTAAGTTAAAAATATATTTCATAAATTATTTTGAGTATTAATGCCAGAACAAAATTCTTGGAATTTACAATATAATTAATGCTAAGGAAATACAATATTTTATGGATGAAGAGACAATTGTCTGTGAAGGATACAAAGGAAATTTATTACCAAATTACAACAATTAATCTTTTAATATAAATATTTTAACTGTCAGGAATTGAATAAATGGATATCTTTTATTGGATAATGGAAATACATTTCACAGAAATGCTAATAATTTTTCTGTCTGGGGACATGGATGAGGTGAGTACCATTGCTTTCTGAAGTCTACTTAATGGTCTATTACTATAAAAATTCCATAATGTTAAAATAGTTATTCTTCCTCAATCTTATTTTTAAAAAGTGAACATTTTCATTGTTTTGTTCCCCTGCCCTTTTGTTGGTAGAACTCTAGCTTATAATTTCCAGTTAGCAGACCTGGCTAGCTGAATCAATCAGGGCTTCATCAGAAGCATGTTTATTTTTAAAAAAGAGTTTTATCAATAAAATTATGTTAAAATATATTGAAGGTCAGGGTTTGAATTTAAATTACCCGGATGATTTAGAAAAAAATAGCAAGCATGTAAAATATTTTAATACTGTGGAGGATGCCAGTTAGCCCACACATACAGAGAGAGTGAGAAAATGAAAGAGAAATGCAACCTGATAATCTTATTATCAAAGATTTAGGATACTATTCCCACACACATAGAGATTAAAAGAAATTAGGTGAAAAAATTTTTAAGCTAATTTTAAAACTATTCATTTGGTAAATAGATACAAATAGGCATATGATATGATAATTTTTTAGCACTCATTAAATCTTCACTAACATTAATGGTCTCAAAGATTTAAAAAAAAAATTGTACATTCTAATTAATCTCTTAAAAAGAGTGACAGAAAAGATCTTGAGAAATTGGCTGGGTGTGATGGCTCATATCTGTAATCCTAACACTTTCTTAGGCTGAGGCAGGAGGATTGTTTGAGGCCAGGAGTTCTAGACCAGCCTGAGCAAGACCAAGATCCTGTGTGTATAAAAAAAAAAAAATAGGATGAAATTAGCTGAGCATGGTCACATGTGCCTACAGGCCTGGTTACTAGGGAGACTGAAGCAGGAGATTCACTTAAGCCCAGAAGTCTGGAGTTTCAGTGAGCTATGATGATGCCTCCACTCTGCAGCCTAGGAGATGGAGTGAACTCCTGTCTCAGTGAAAGTAAAAATAATCTCAAGAAACCATTTGATTCAGACTACGGGGTCCTAGACAGAAGACAATTCCTATAGCAATGAAGTTGTTTGAAAGAGGCAATATGTATAATTTTAAGTTTAATGCTAATATTTATTTAAAAGTTTTAGAGATGAAATAAGCATATTTGTGTATGTTTTCAAAATTGACTGAGTTATAACTTTTCAGCATAGTTGTTCTATCACCTTGACGGTTAGCCACAAAACATTATGACTTGAAAAGAATTCACATCTTCTATACAAACACTTTTTTATGGGTCAATACATGTACCTTTTCTACTATCTAAATATAGAAAGCTCCTTTAGTGCATAAAGTATATAGGGTTTTTTAACGATCGAACTTTCTTTTTATTAAAGTAACAGGGTTCTTTCAGAATGAAATCCCATGTTAAAACCAATATTAGCTGGGGTGGTGCCTGTGGCTCAAGGAGTAGGGCGCCAGACCCATGTGCCAGAGGTGGTGGGTTCAAACCCAGCCCCAGCCAAAAACCACAAAAAAAAAAAGAAAAAGAAAAAACAATATTAGCTGAAATGTATTAAGCATGAATGTCAGAACATTCAACATCAACTATTTTTAATTCTCTAAATTCTTTAAGGTACTGACAGGAAAAAAATATGAACCACGGAAAGATTAAATAATATGCCTAAATTCATTCACACAGTAATTAAGAGAAATCAGGGTAAAAACCAAAGTTATCAGGAAAACCTGTGTTCTATATTCACCACTTCTCAAATTCCAAAAAGTTGCCTTTGAGTGATGATGAGTCCCCCTTCTGCGAATGATTTTTTCGTGTTATAACTACTTGTTGTAGGAGACTTTCATACCTAAAACACATGTGGTAAATGTTTTCCTAAGCACCCCTTCCTGATTAGCTTTAGACACATCTGGACGATGGAACATATTTTCAGCAAGAATTATTATGTTCCTAGCTCTGTAAAAGGTGCTGTTGATTCTCATCTAAACAAGAAAATGTTCCTATTTTCAGGGAATTCTGTACATAGTACACACACATATAAGAGAAAGTAATTTAAAGTGAAAATTTGGTCATAGCAAGAAAAGAGAAACAAATATTTAATGATACTTTTACATATGCCAGATTCTTCATATCCATTGTTGTCACTTAAGTTCCACATGTTTAGTATCGGTTTTCTCTTCACGGCTATTGAAGGTCAAGTTATCTACCTAGTTTTATATGAATATATAAGAAGACGAGTTGGAACATGGACCAATGATTCTTAAAGTAAGTACTTTTAACTCTACCACACAGTTTGTTTATAACATCTAGACTCAGATGGTTCCAGAGGAGACTTCCAGTTTCAGCTCAGAGATGATGTGAGCTGGAAAGTGTTGCTTTTGCACTGATGCAAGAAAAAGCTGAAGAACTGTAATTAAATTACTGTACATGAGGGCACAGAGATTTCAGGGCAAATAGCTGACCTGAAAAAAGGAACAGGTAACCAAAGGGGGAAACTAGAAACAGACATTTGATTACCCGTGACAAGAATTGTCAAGTGCCACATAAACCTTCTCAAGGTGGTTTAGCTTAGACATGTTTAACAAATTGCTAGAGGTCAAAGGCAGACTAGCATGAGCATGGGAAGGCCAGAGGTATATGGATGGATACGCTCTTGGATTTTTCTCTTTGAAACCCCAGTAGGGGGTGATAAGAAGATCAGAAAGTATTCTAAGATTCCTCATGGTGGTGTTCAGGCAATAGCAGTCACTGCAGAAAAGTCACCCAGACTCAAGTTTCCTATTTCCCGTGGAACAAAAGCCTTAATATGCAAGAGGAAGAGTTAAAAAAGATCTCTAACCCAAAGGTATTGGTGGAGATATACTGTTTCTAGGGAAGGAAAAATAGAAGACAAAATGAGAAGTCTCTACAATTTAGATCGGAGCAGGAATACATGCCCGAGTTCCGACTGTAAATGCCAACACCTGCCCTCTGTTGTGCCAGTGTTCAACAGACCGAGCTCTGGGGGACCATCATTTACTATCTGTCCTGTTCCTGCAGTTAGCCGTGTTAACTTTCTCAAATGCACTGAGGATCCCTAGTGTTACATATGGTTTCAGTGTCTTCTGGACCTTCCAAAGGACGTAGGCTAAAATAATTCCAGTTTCACACAATAAACATATTTCCTCAGGCTCACTATTGTGACTTTTCCCCAATACTCTCTTAAGGAAGTTCTGGCACCTTCACCGCATTCGTTTTAGTCACGACTGCATCTCAGTTTAAAGGAATCTTCCCAGCATCAAATCAGAGTATCTCCAGGTGTTTACATAGTATCTATTCATGTCCCTGGAAAGCGCTTTCAGGCAAAAAACAAATAAATAAACAAAACAAAACACACACACAAAGACTTGACATCTCTAGTCCTGTATTATGTACCGATCTATGAGCCACCTTCCATTCCTACTTCTATGTGTGTGTCCCCATTTCTGTTAGGATATTTTACCTATACCCCAGTTCTAAGGCCTGACTAGTGAGACATTTATAGCAGAGCTTGTATTCCCTTCCAGAACTCTGCCAAGAGTTGAGCCTATTTATAGGTTTGAATCAAATACTGGAGATATGAATGATCTTAAGGAGGAAAACATGACCCTCCAAGGCACCCAGATAATTTTTCCTGTTGTTCTTGGATAAGCAGAGAGTGGTCCTCAAAGGCCAGAAGGAATAAGAGGACAGTCCTATTGTCAGCTCAGTCTTTCCAAATAATTCCTGAAAGGTTTCAGGGTCCCACTCATTCACTAACACTTCTTTGATGTCAGAAAACTGTCAAAAGTTGTGCTTTCAGTAAATTTTGCATTTGTTCACTTGTTCAACTCTGACGATTATATTGTAGGCCTGCTTTTAACACTGTCTGTCCTATTACAGGTAAAAAATCCTACAAGGGAGGCCTTGACCTTCTAGAGCAGGGGTCCTCAAACTACAGCCTGCGGGCCACACGCATTGGTATGAATTGTATTTGTTCCCATTTTTTTTACTTCAAAATAAGATATATGCAGTGTGCATAGGAATTTGTTCATAGTTTTTTTTTTTTCATTTTAAACTATAGTCCGGCCCTCCAACGGTCTGAGGGACAGTGAATTGCTCCCCTGTTTACAATGTTTGAGGACGCCTGTTCTAGAGTGTACTGAGCTGTCATTGGCTAAATTGTCCCTGTCATTCCCTTACTTCCAGATTTCCTGTACAGTTATACAAAGGGCAAGGCGCCCCCAGGAACCTTATCAACACTTTGGCCTCCACAGCTCTCTAGTGCAAGACTATACCACAAATCTGTGAGACTCCTTCTGACTGATTCTCATCTAACTGTCCACAGTGAAACCTTCAAAAAAGGCATTATAAAGAAAACTGAAGCTTAGGAGTATAACCTTGTTTATCATCAACAATGAGGTCCTTATTGCCATTTGACCTATAAGGGAACCAGTTTCAGAATCTCTTCTTGGAAGGCTACTTTCTATTCTCCTTTCCACATGCACTGTCTTGGTTTAGGTTCCTGAACAAGCTGATCTTGAACAAGGACAAGAATCATGTTGGCTTGTCGGGTAACAACATAAAATTGAGTGAGTAGAAAAATAAGCCAGAGAATAAATAAAAGCCAGTGACTGTCCATGAAAGAGCTGGTTGCTGCTGTGAGCAAGAAAACTCAAGACACTCCCAGGGAATTGGTTGACGAATATGCAGAATGCATCTGGCAACTCTCCTTATCATGAGAACATGGAGACTGAAACATCTACCCCCGTCTATTGTTGGTTGAGGCTCAATCCCAGAGTGTTAAATTCCCCTGACTTCCTAATTTCTCTAACTGTAATTGAGTGGCCTGCCATTCCATATCAGACAGACATTAGAGACAGCACTCCCAGTAACACACTGGAGAAAGTGTGTGATTATTCATGGCTGCTGTGCTGAAACCAGATGGGGTGACAGGCTGTGACATGGAGCCTGACGGGCTGTCCCGCTGCCCCGCCTATCTTCCTACCCAGTGCCTGGCACTGCGCAGGATTTCGATAATTATTTCTTTTATAATTTAGAAAATGCTTCAGATATTAATACAGTTACACTTTACTGAAACTGTATATATATATATATATATATATATATATATATATATATATATACCTAGCATAAACTATAAAACTATTTAATTATTTTATTTTACCTATCGATCCCATAAATAATTATGTAAGACGCTTTTCTCCCTCAACCTCTGCCATGTCTTAGCAGCTGGAGCTATCTCCTTTACGTCAATAAGAAACACTTTCCCTTTTCTATGTTGCTTTGCCTCATACATTGGATATGCTTTGCCTCCTTATATGAGTAGTGTGTTTGTAGGTGAGGAGAGTGGCTGAATTCTGGTGTGCGTTAATGTGCAATGTTGATGGTATTTTTATCTTTTTGAGGCAAGTGCCTGTGATATGCTTTTTTGACATCGGTGTTCTAATATAGCTTGTTCATGCTGGATTCCTTTAATCCCATCTACCTTGGCTGGAAAACCATCTGAGGAAGGTGGGTGGGGGTGGGGAGATCATTTTTATGCTTGCTCATGCTATAATTATTCCAGCGGCTGAGGAATTTAACAACGTGTGCTAAGCACTTCGTGAAAGTCATCATCTTTGATCAATGTTTAAAAGCTTCAGTCCTGACAGAAAGGAGGAAAAGCAATTATGCAGCATTATCGCTGAGCAGTTATTCAAGGTCCATCCTGGTTTTCATTTATTTCTACTCCTCTACTCTTAAGAAGAATATATTTTATAACATTCTGACACAAGCCATCATATTTAATTTTCAGGGGTCACAAATCCCCTTTCTTCCTATTAAAGCCATTTATAAAACACCAAGATCTTAGACTTATATTCTAAATAATTTGTGTTTATACTGTCTGTGAGTATAATTTTTTTCTTTTCTTTTCCTATTAATTGTTTTGCATATGTGTGTCTTTGCTGTTCTATAATATTTAGATCTGATTTTAAAGTGCAATGAACAAGCTCTGAAGCTGTTTTGCTTTACATAAGCATTAATTAATTGAAAAAAGAGAAACGCATACATTTTCATTATACTGGAGAGATGATGATTCATTGTATACACTGACTTTTCATGTCCTTTAAATAAAGGTAAATATCCATTAAACAAATATTCTATATTGAGTACATATTTGACCTTCATGTAATGATGAACATAATGGAACATAATTTAGATTAAGGTTATTAATAAAATATTCAACTTTAAAAGTGAATTTAAACATAGCATTTTTAACTCTAATACCATAGGTCAAAAATATTGATTTGGTAGTGATCAAAATAATTTTGTCATTAGGCATATGCATGGTAAACAACAAATGTGGTACTATGAATAATTCAGAAATCTATGGGCTTAATACTCTTATTGTCAATTGTATTAATTATTACCTTTAAATGAAATGAATATTATCTTATGGTACATCTTCAATGTTAAAGGGAATATGAAATATACTTCAATGATCCACAACATGCTTTATACAGTAACAGTTTATGCTTTTATCTCTAGTATAGATAATTGCCATGGCATTCTGAGCTCAATTTAGAAATACAGCATCAGTATTTGTTCACATTTATTTTTATTCAGTTAAGGACTGTAATCTTTCTAATTTCTTCCCAAAATGTGAAAGAGACTATTTTTTAGTCTCTTTTAAGACTTCTTGAGATAAAGTAACCCACATTTTTATCTGTGTATCACCTGCACCTGCTACCTGCACTGTGACCAATAAATGCTAGTTAATCAAAGTAGTAGGGAATAATGATGACATTTGTTACACTTTTGCTAAATTTAGAACTTGGCATTTGTTTAGAAGCTATGATAATCTACAGTTCTCTTTGAAGGCCCTGCACATCTCCCTGTTTGATTCAATTATCAGTGTTCATTATTATTGCCATCATGACCTTCTTCTTCTCTCTTCTTTCTTTTTCTTATTTCTTCTTTCTTCATCATCTTCGTCTTCATCGAGGCTAACCAAAGCCCTTCTGTGCGTGGAGTCTCTCTCCCTACCTGGCTTCTTTCCATTCATACTTAGTTCCCTTCCATGATATAACTATGCACATAGTATAAGCAGCCTACTATTTTCTCACATCCCTGACACTGGTAATAAACTGTTAAGTAAGAGAAGCAAGATCTCCACTCTTCTGTAGGTCTCTATCTAGAGGAAAGGGCCTGGAATTTATATGTAAACAGGGTAATGTGACAAATAACAGTGGAGGCAAGTTGACCTTGGAGGGGTCATGGAAGGCCTCTCTTCGAAGGTAAGAGTTTTGCTTAGATTTAGAAGACTATGTACAAATTCCCTAATCAATGTTTTTAGTATGGCTATTAAGTGGTTAAGAAAGCAAACTATTTCCACGGCAGAGGTAAAAGAAAAAGAGAGCTGTCAAAACACAGCCGTGGCTCTTAAGAGTTTCTGCTCAGAATCGCCAAACCATCACTTATGATCATGTTCCACTCGGCAAAGAAGTGTCAGACCCTGACTGTTATCACAGAGGAGGGGAAGTAAATTCCTTTCACACAAGACATGGCAAGCTACATCACAATAAATGGTAATATATAATATTCTTAATCTTCATACAAGAAGAGCAGAAATAGATAAGGGCATTTTCCTACATATCTTATCTTACCAGCTATTCATAACTTCTTATTGCATACCCTTTTTACCAAAACATTTTCAAAAGACTTTTGAGTTGCCTTTAGAAAAATTGTAAACCTTATCTTCCTCTTTTCTTTATCCCCGAATAACAGCTATACGTGTTCCTGACATTCTGTCATATTATTTCTGATAAAATTTCAGACATTCATTCCTATTTGTAAATACATTTCAAAATCTGTAGTAATGGAAGAACTTTGGATCAATCACTGAAGTCTCTTTAGCTATTCTTTAGAATTTCATAACTTATTGGATAAGTTTGTGTATTCATTTGTTCATTGCTTTTCAAACACAGGTTATCATAAATAACAATATTTCCCCTTTGGAATTTAGCAATTAGCTTTTTTTAATTTTTATTAAATCATAATTGTGTACATTGGTGCAATCATGGGTCAAAATGTACTGACTTCATATAAAATCTGAAATATTTTCATTGAACTATTTTTGTACCATCTGCTTCTCCCATGGAAGTAGGACTTACACTCTCACCCTGCTTTGGTAAATACTTTGTGATGCAATTATTTTGTCTTGAGTTCATTATCATTTTTCTTAATGATGCTATATATCTGTTTACTTGTTGAAACTAATGAAAAGTAGTTATTGAATTCCTCATTAATTTTATCTTCATAGAAATGAAACTTCCAATAAAGTAAAAGATAAATTTATATCATCCACTTTTTATTTGGATGAAGAACAGAGCAGACTTTCAGGTGAAGTATATCTCTTATTATTGGTCTATTTAGACTCTGGCAATTTTTGAAATCCTTATTATGAATGTGGTAGAACTATCACCTTCCTAATATAATTGGAAATTTAATAATATATGTACTATTAAAATATAACAGATGCTTTCTGCTGTGTTCATCCCTATAGATTTTAGCTTATTACAAAGTACTATTCAGCCTTAAGAATAGATGGAGACTTTACACCTTTTGTGTTTACCTGGATGGAGTTGAAACACATTTTTCTTAGTAAAGTATATGAAGGAAGGGGAAAAAAAAGTATCTGGTGTACTCAATACTAACATGAAACCAATATATAAACCGCTATACAACCACATGAAAGAAAAAACACAAATTTTGTCTAGCAAAGGAGAGGAGATGGAGAGGAAGGAGGGCAATTTGCGGGATCTCACCTAATGTGCCCCATGCGAGGGTGTGGAGGGTTCACTACAGCTTGACTTTTACCTTAGAATCAAAAACAAAGTAGTCTAAACATTTGTACCCTTGTATTAATTTGAAATTAAAAAATAGATGATAACTTAGATGTTCACTCACACCTTATGAAAAATTTGCATTCATTTTGAATGCCTCTTATTATAAAAAATACATACAAAATAAGAGGCAGGAGACTCGCTTGAGCCCAGGAATTGGCGGTTGCTGTGAGCTGTGATGCCACAGCACTCTATCCTGAGTGACAGCTTGAGGCTCTGTCTCAAAAAAAAAAAAAAAATACATACAAAGTAACCGTTCAGTGACACCAAAACCCACATAACAAAATTTGATTTGTGGAAATAGAAAGCTTCTTATAAGAGATGACATGGAATTTTAGATTGGAAAAGGGGACCTTTTTCTTACTTAACACACGTAGAAGAAAACATATAAAGTTATGAAAACGAATGAAACATGAGTACATTCAAATCACTCTGCTAGAAAGTATATCAAATACAACATAGGTAGTTACAAAGGAAAAGGTATAGATGATTATGAAAATATAACAGTGGAATAGAGATTTGAAGAAGTACTTAAAATGTATCAATGAAAGATTGGGAAAATGTAGGGAAGGAGTCCTTTCAAAGATACTTGGACATGGTAGGGAAGTGAACGGAGCAAATGGGACTCAGGAAAGTGTGTAGGGAATGATTGGGCAGAAAAACAAAATAAGAATATAGGATTCCTTAAAACATCATGTAGCATAAAGCCTAGGCTTCATTTTAATGTTTGTGACATGATTTGAATAAAATAATGAAAACCCATCCAGAAAAAAATATCTCATAGGAAAGTTCTACTTCTTTTCCCAATACCTTTTGGGAAATAATTTTGAACCAAGTTAAAGAAAATGAAACTGAAGTAAGAAATGTATTTTTAATACCCAAATCAAAAATATTTCAAGGTCAAAACATTGATTTCTAAAAGACATTTTTAAAGTATGAGAATCAATAAGTCTGGGAAGACTATTTTAGACAGTAGATAAAAAAAGATGTAGGGTCTTCTGTGGTTATGTTAAAAGCAGAGACCGGAGGAGCCCCAGGAGGCAGGGGAAAGAAAGAAATTAGAACAAGAGCATAAAATAAAGCTGTTCTGGTGCTATGGATGCATAATATCTGGAAGTAACTTTGAACACAAGAGAGAATTTTTCTCTACAATGGTTCTTGATTTGTTAGGAGATCTCACAGAACAACAATAATTTGATCGTATAATTCAAAAAGAAAATATTTAGATGATTTATGTAATCCAAGTTTTTCAGGACTAAAAAATATGGAAGCACTTAGGAATATGAAATAACCAAATACAAGGTAAGAAATGTCTGTGCAGATTAGAGTAAAGGTTAGATTTTGTTACTGTAAAATCTGAATCTTAAAATCCAGAAGAGGATAGGGGAAAGAAAAATCTCTCTGGGAAATGCCTTTTGTGTGTATGTGGGTATCTTTATTTTTCATGGTCAACACTGAATAGTAAGTTCATTCATTCATTCATTCTTATGATAGATCTATATGTCATCCAATTATTATAAATATTAATAAATCACAAATCT
Source organism: Arctocebus calabarensis (assembly GCA_963573935.1). Taxonomy (NCBI): domain Eukaryota; kingdom Metazoa; phylum Chordata; class Mammalia; order Primates; family Lorisidae; genus Arctocebus; species Arctocebus calabarensis. The sequence continues at coordinate 10,939 of CAUYON010024422.1, read as the reverse complement.
CATACTTCAAGGTACAATGTCATTCATCCTTCTTAAGCCCTATGACATTTCATTTCATCACTATATACACTTTTTCTCCTTTTGTTCCATTAAGTTGCACTCCACTTATGTGATAATTTTCAGAGCTATAATCTAAAGGGTTTGCCTTTGGAAGAATCCCTAATGTGCTGAGTAACCTAATCTAGACTTTGCTAAGTAAAGGATCACATAAACCTGACAATATCCATTTCTGATTAATTCTTCATCCCATTCAGTAAGATAAGATATTTGTGACGAAAAAAATAAGAATAGATAATGATGAAAAGTGATTTAACTTTCAGATGACATACAGCTTTAAAAAATGGAAGACAAAATCTAGCTACAAGGAAAAAAAATTAACAAATGGTAACTGGTGCTGATTCTAAAAAGGATGAAATAATGGGAATATAGGGCACACTCTGTCCTTAGTTGCCAAACCTCTTTGGACAAATTGTATCTGGAAGAACTGTGTCTTTGTAGCAGCAAACTTCCAGTTGACTTTTTAATTAATGTGAAACAATGTAGCAGTCAAAATAGCAGTGTGTCTTCAGTTAAAACTCCTTAATACACATAACAATTGCATGATAAATAATTTCTTATGACATTCTATCATTCGAGCACTTCATAACACTGACATTTAGGGCTCTAACAATTTCTAATTTTCTCAAAAAATAATTGTGAGTCACCTATTATGCATTTCACATCGTTTACTTTGGTTTTATTACCAGAAATTGTCAAAAGGAATATATTGTCTTAATCTTTATACATGCATCCCATATTTTATAATGGCTTCAGAGAAAAAAAATTGCATTGATTTGTTATTTCAATTGTAAGTTGGGAAAAGACCTTTATTAGTCTGCTCTTGTGTCACACATTATATTCTACCAAGGCACATACTGGGATGAAGGGTGCAAGACCTTTTTTTTTTTTTTTTTTTTTTTTTATTAAATAATAGTTGTTTACATTAATGCAATCATGGGGTATAATGTACTGGTTTTATACACAGTTTGAAATATTGTCATCGAACTGATTAACATAGCTTTCATGGCATTTTCTTAATTATTGTGTTCAGATATTTATAGTCTACATTTAGTAAGTTTCACCTGTACCCTTCTAAGATGCACCATAGGTGTGGCCCCACCAATTACTCTCCCTGCACTCATTCTCCTCCCTCCCCTTCCCTCCCTTACCCCGTTCCCCATATTCTTGTGCTGTAATTGGGTTATAGCTTTCATATGATCTTTACTGGGAATCAACACCTGTGAATGCAAGAAGTAGACAAACTGGGTAAAGGAGGAAACCAACCGCAACACAGGACTCGCAAAGCCTCAGCCAATAGAAAAGCAGGTGTGAGTGTATTTCCTGCCTGTGGGGAAGCTTCCTGCCCTGTTGAAGTGACTATTATGCCTCCTCTCGACTCAGTAACTACCAGGCTGCCACAGAATGGCTCTGACTTTGGATGCTGGCTCTCTGCAGCAGAGACTAGACGGAGCCAAGGGATGGAGGCTGGTGCTGGTTACGCCTCCTGCTGGGGAGCAGCTCATCTTTCTATGGAGGTAGAATTGGGCAGTGTCGATCCATATGTACCTCATCTTACCATCTAGCTGGGGCAGATTCTCTGAATTTAACTCTTTGCTCTTGAGTTAAATTTTAGAGTGACTGTCTGGTGGTAAATTTCAGAATTTTCCAATGTGGCTTTCTTCTTACTCCTAACCTGTAGCATGAAAATCCCAAATATGTATCCACACTTAAAAGTGAGGGCCAAAGAAGAAGCCAGCCAAGACAATGACTCTTAAAAAGTAACTGCATTGCTCCAAATAAGGCTTTCGTTATCTATTAGTCCAGATTATGACCTGTTAATCATAATTTATTCACAACTCGTTGAGTAGCTTACCTTATTTTTATGCATAAATATGAACATACAGCATTTAGAATATAGTCTATATTTTAAAATTTGAATAATTATTATGTTTGAACAGGTGATCAAACAGGTACAGTATTATTATTTTAGGGAGGGGAGAAAATCAGAATGTAGTGCTCAACTTAATTCTTTTTCATTATATCTTAGAAATTAGTGTAGTACATAAAATTATGAATTAATTTGTCCATTAAAGAAAATACAAAGTAAGTAAAACTAAACAAAAATATAAGGGAATTATGACTTTATTTGATGTTTCATAACTACTTTCAAGGGATACTTTTTCTTTCTTTTTGTGAAAGTCAGTTAATGGCAAGGTTTATAAGATATAATGATATAAGTTTCAATTAAACTATGTTTACATTTCATTGAATCTCATGGGGTATATCTACTGTGACTTCTAGTCAATGTCTAATCAGATGTTTATAACAAAATATTCAAATACGTTTACCCATAATAAAAGCATGCTATGGTCATAAGACTGAATTATCATGACATATTCTTTTTCAGTCTAACAAATGTCCTAATAGTTAAATTAGAGAATTAAATAAAATCTCTCTATAAGGATATAATAAATATAGCTTTCCAAAATTCACATGAAACTATACCACAAAATTATATAATTTTATCTACCTCCATCCTAAAATCTTTAACAGTTTTTATATTCATAAGATTCTGTACTGTTATTATTACATTGATATCCAGGTTGGGGGGGCTTCCCTGGGGCTATTCCTGAGAGTAACACTTATTATTCTCTAAAATATATGTTAATCTTCCCATAATTCTTCCTCATCAGTTATATATGAAAATAAATTAGTACAGAACCATTGACTTACTTTAAAACTCTTTTAATTGGTGGACATGTGTTCTTTTGAAGCATTTAAGTTAATTTAAATAATTGAGAACTATATTGCCGTGATAACCATGTATACCCCACAGGGTCTCATACAATTCAAAGTTTACCCACCTCTCAAGGGCTCTGACCTAAAATTTTCTTTTTCCTCTTTTATTTCCCCTAAAGGGAGAGGAAATCTATTAGTAGAGTGGCTCTAAGATTCACTCTAGTGCATCTCTTCTCCTAAAAAAGTCCAGATAAAGGGGGGGGAAAGGAGAAAAATAGATAAGACGTCAGCCTCCTGGGTTTTCTTTATCAAATTCTATAGATTTGTTTATGCAAAAACCCTTCAAAAGAGTTAATCTAGAATTATGATAGCAACAGAAATGGTTACTCAGGTGTTGTGAGTTTGATAGCCTAGTACCCACAGAAAGTTTCCACCAAGTAGGTAACTCAGTAACTTATCACAAAAGGTACATTTTAAATTATATCTTTAACCGCAAAGTCAAACATACAGAAAGGATGATAAATTCCTTGAATCTGATGACAGGAGATTTTATAAATTAGTAAAAATTATACTGACCCTGACATCTGCTTATAATTCTTCAAGGATAATGTTCTAGCTCTAGGTTCAAAGAGATTGCCCTCATGCTTTGTTCTTTTTAAAATTTTAATATTTTTTCTTTTTTTCTTGATATCTGCTGCAGCCCAGGAATACAGCTTTCTTAAGATTAAAAACAAGGGTAGAAATTTGAGCAGACAAGACAGTTTAGAGAAAAGAAGGAGCTTTTTATGAAGCACCTTTGTAGACAGGATGTTTCAGACCTGTTGTCCTCATTTGGGTTTACCCAGTAAAGTAAGGTTAGATACAAAGACTCGTGCAGGTTTATATTTTGAGCAGTGGCACTATAGAACAAAAATGGAAGAAATTCAAGAAGGAAAGCAAAGAATGAGAGACTATTATCTTAAGGAGCGTTACTGAGGTGTTTCCACTCTGGGCTATTGAGGCTCATTCTCATTAGGACCTCCAGGAGAGACACTGTAAAATGCTTGTCAACCTAAGAGCTGAGAGAGGCTAACACCCTTCTACCCAGGGAATGTCAAGTGGCCCACAGTTATACAGATACAGATACATCAGTTTGGGTGAGTAGGCTTCAAAATACATCATGCAGCTGTAGCGGGGGAGCTTAATACAGAAGCAGGAAATGTACCCTCTACCTGTTTCAAGGTGCTGCTATGCTAGAGCCAATACATGATCAAGTTTGTGACAAGGCCTGATATCATACAGGCCACCAACTCCTTGCACCACTCAAGACCTCTTGTGTCTTATAGTAGGTCCAGTACATCACCGGGGAAGTGATCAGCTTCAAACTCTTATCAGAAACTTAACATTGGGGAGGGGAGGGAGGAGGATGGGTGGAGGGAGGGTGTTTGGTGGGATCACACCTACAGTGCATCTTAGAAGGGTACAGGTGAAAATTAGTAAATGTAGAATATAAATGTTTTCATATAGTGATTAAAAGGCCATGAAGGCTATGTTAAATAGTTCAATGAAATATTTCAGAATGTATATAAAGTCAGCACATTGTGCCCCATGATTGCACACAATTATAATTTAATAAAAATTATAATGTACACAATTATAATTTAATAAAAATAAAAATAAATGGCATTTGAAGAAGTTAGAATATCCAGTCTAGGTACCTAGGACTTAAAAAGGATAGTCATCATCTGCCTCTTTTAGTATATATAACATTCCAGATCTCGCACAGTCTCAGCAATATTTCACCTAGGCTTTGTTATTTGACTGATGATGTGATTCAAGTTTTTATCCTTAAGAAAGAGCTGTAGTTTCTCTACTTGTCAGGTAATAATTGTCACACTTGTACAGCATTATCACAGGGCCTTGATCATCAAGCATTGCCCAATGAATTTAGTAGATTCCAGATACATACTCTGACCTATCATGTTGTTAAAACTTCTAGTAATGTCTAAAACCACATTGACTTTGTTCCCTGACTTGGAACCAGCAGTATAATAATACCCAAATGATTAGGAGAAAGTCATAGCATCATAATTCTATAGATTAATTCTGTAACCAAGCAAAGTCTGGCTTGGTCCTCTGGTTAGAGTCTAATGCTGAAATAAAATTGTTGGCCAGACTGAATTTTTTTTTAATAATTTTATTGAATCATAATTATGTACATTGGTGCAATCACAGGGCACGATTCATATACATTCAGAAATATTGTGATCATACTGTTACAGATATCCTTCATGGCATTTCCTTGATCACTATATAAAGACATTAATACTCTACCTTTAATAAGTTTTGCCAGTACCCTGCTAAGATGCACCGTAGGTGTGTTCCAGGTATTGTGTTTTAAATGATTTGGGCCAGACCTATTAGCATTCAGGGAGGAAAGGAAGTCAGTTGCTCCCTGTGATCCGCAGATCAGATCAGTCTGCTTTTATGTAGATAGAGGGACAGTCTCTTCTAATGCTTTCTGGTTGTGAATGGCTTTTAATTCAAAATATTGTTTATGTTAAGTAGTTATATTTTGGGGTAAAATTTCCTTAGCTCCTTCAATTGACATATTTGGGATCGTGATATATGTGTATATGTATTGGAGGAGCTAAGGAAATTTTACCCCCAAATATGACTCTTTGGTATAAAGAATATTTTGGATTAGAGGCCATTCATGACCAGGAAGCATTGAAGGAGGCCTTTTCTTTATCTACATAAAACCTGAGTAACCTGATAGACCTGGCCCCAAGGTCATTTGAAGCACAATACTTGTCTCTTAGGTTAATCTACACATCAGTCTGTTTCCTAACATCCAGGGTGACAGTTTAAGGCTCTGTCTCAAAAAAAAAAAAAAAATTGTCAACAGGCTCAGTGCCTGTCTGTACTCAGCGACCAGGGTGACAGCTTGAGAATCTGTCTCAAAAAAAAAAAAAAAAGAATGAAAGGTTGATTTAGATGGCCTGCTTATATTTAACTACTACCACTTTCTTCTGGAGTTGTTTCTGTGACCACGTTGCAGCCAGATAAAAATCAGAAGATATCACAACTTACCACATAAAGTTTTCACCATAGTTGTGTACTTTGAGTTGAAAACAAAGTGAGGCTGCATTGTGCTTCTCTTATTAAATAAGGTCTGAATATTCTGCTCAGATCCATGTAAATACACTAGAAAATTTAGATTAAATGCATAGTTAAATGCATTAAATGCATGCATAGTTTTATAGATATAATTTATGAAAACTGACCCCAGAAAAGATAAACCTAAGCACATCAATTTTCATAGAGGAAATAAGGAAGTTCCCAGAAGTGAACTCTCAAAAGAACACCAGGTCCAAAGGGTTTTACAGGAATAACTCACCAACTCCTTAAAGAATGGATAATTCCAATTATTTTTAACCTATTCTGGAATACCTTTCAAGAAGAAAACCTCCCAAGTTCTTTCTATAAAGCTAGTATAACACCACAAAACCTACAAAGACCACATGAAAGAAAAATATAGACCAGTATCACTTATATTTATGCAAAAATCCCAAATAAAATAATGGACAGAGTCAAGCATAATATTAAAAAAAAAAACATCTTGGCCAAATGAAATTTATTCCAGAAATGTAATGATAGCTAAATATTAGGAACTGGATTAGCATTTTTCACCAATTAAAGAAGGAAAAGATTATTTCCAGAGATACTTGACAAAATTCAGCCACCATTCTTGATTTAAAACCACTCAATAAACTATGAATAGTCAGATACCTCTTTAACCTGATAAAATATTTCTGTGTGTCCAAAAGCCGGCAGCATCTGTTACAGGGAGCCACTAGACTAGAGGCCTTTCCAGTGAAGTCATGAGCATGGTAACAATGACTCCAGTTACTGCTGTTATTTAACTCTGTGATTCATGACCACAGAACTGAAGGTGGCTCTAGTGCCACCCCAGATACCTTACATTTCCTTAGTCCGTTCCTTCTAGACAATCCTAGACAATTTCACATCTATTCTCTTAACCTCTTACAATCTCCTCCCCTGTCTTACTGGTAGTTAAAAGTTCTTTTTCCTACCTGACCGCGACTAAGGTAAACAGCCTTCCACCCTCCCCCTCTACCCACTTAGCTTATGGCTGCCCCCACATGCTGTGCCTTTCTACCCCAGAGAGCATCTGTGTGCCTGTGGAAAGTCAAGCTATCTACTAGTGCACTAGCTTTTGACTCATCTCACCTCCTTGTTCCAACAATTCACGTCTCCTGCTTTGCTGATCTTTCTTTTGCTACTGGGTCATTCCATTAACAAATAAACTGCTTTCCATAAAAAAAAAAAAAAAAAAAGAAAGAAAGAAAGGCCTCACTTTTAATAGGAGCAACCATGATCCCATCTGCACTCCCCTTGAGGCAAAACTCATGAGTTCTATCTGCTCCTCAACCCTGACTCCATCAGAACCTCTCCTATCAAGGTCACCAAAGCATGCTGCCAAGCACAGCAGGCATTGGTTAGTCTACCTCTTAACTTGGCCTACGAGCAATATTCGACACGTCTGATTACCCTCTCCTTCTTAACTAATTTTTTTCTCTTCCCTTCCAACACACGACAAACTCTCAATATCCTATTGACCCTGTGGTCCAGCCTTCTCATGCTCACGGCTACTTCCTCCTTTTCAGCAGCTGTTAACAGTGGAGTGCCCCTGGGCTCATTCTGTGGGGCCTCTTACATTCTTTCTTCTCCAGTCTCTCTAATGGTGATGTCATCCTTTTCTCAAGGCGTTAAAAAGCATCTAAGATATTGAAGAGTTTCACATTTTTATTTCCAATAATTATTTCTCTCAAGATTTATATACCCGTGACCTGCCATTTATTCTTGGATGTCTAGTAGACATCACAGACTTAACACATTCGATATAGTAATCATGCTGTATGATTAAATTGCTCCACCTGTAGCCTTTGCTACTTCAGCTCACGGTTTTCAGTTGTTGAAGCAAAAAAACTTGTCTGTTCCCCTTAAATGCTTCACTTCCCCTCAGTTGCTGTATCTAATCCGTCAGAAAATCTTCCACCCTCAAATTACAAATAAAGAGTGGGAAGGAAAGACAGCATGAGCAATAACATGAACCAAGACCATGATGTATGTGAAAGTCATCAAGAAACAGACATCATGGGACCAAAGCCTCCTATTTGGAAATAATAGTAAATAAGTTCTAACAGGGAATAGGTTATGTTCATATGTAACCTTTGTGAGCCACAAAGGTACCAAAGATAGGGGGGGAAATCCTACCAAGGCTTATGTGGTAAATTCCTGAATCATGGAAAGTTCCCCACATTCCCCAACCCTCCTTCCTCAAGAAAACTAGCATGAGAGGTACAAGCACCATAGTTCGCTAGGAAGAAAAAAGCGATGAACCTTTAAGATAACAGTCTAAATTTTATGCACCACTTTGGATCTTTCAAATTTCACATCAACATTTACCAGTTTGTCTTGTCACACAGTTTTGACTTAAAAGCACCCTTTTCTCTTTGGGGGCCTTCTAAAGGCCCCATCTACCACACAAAGCTTCTCTTACCCGTGCCATCATCCACAGACCATTTGTCTCTGGATGCGCAGTTTTCCATGCTGCGGTAGTTTTCCATGCTAGATTTTATCACATAGCACACTTTATACTTCTTTGGCAAAGTGTCCTCATGGACATCTTCATCATCTTCTTGGGGCTCCTGTGTGCTACATGTTGTACCCTGAAGGCACTGATTTCACCTAGATGACATCTGGTCAAAAGCTTCTTCACATGGAAGAACACCTCACTCTTCACCTACACCAACTAATGATCTTCATAATCAGTCTCTAAAACTATTAACTCAAGAATTTGGCATCTTAAAGCTACTTTATTTTTTTGAGACTGAGTCTCACTCTGTCGCCCTGAATAGAGTGCTGAGGTGTCAGAGCTCACAGCAACTTCAAACTCTTGAACTTGAGCAATCCTCTTGCCTCAGCCTCCTGAGTAGCTGGGACTATAGGAATGTGCCACTACGCCCGACTGGCTTTCCTATTCTTAGTGGAGACAGGGTCTCGTGCTTGCTTAGGCTGGTCTGGAACTCCTGAGCTCAAGTGATCCATCTACCTCAGCCTCCCAGAATGCTAGGATTACAGACAAGAGCTACAGCGCCAGGCCTTAAAGCTATTTTAATCTAATAATTTTACTCACTATTTACCTTGTTCTGGTAAGCTTATTGATTTATATAATGTCAAATATCAGGGCTTGAAATCTTTCAGGGAAGTTGTGATCCAGACACTTACCTATGATTTGATTCTCACATGTTAACTTGAAGGCATGCATAAAGAAATGTGTTGAAATAATAGTATGGCTTTAGAAAGGTTGAAAATAGACTAAATAAATAAAAATTCATTTAGTTGTATCTGAAGATAATACAATATTAGCAAAGTGCAGTTTTCAACACCTACTGAGGGAGTAATACCACAGAGGTTAAGAACCCAAACTTTGGCTCGGCGCCTGTGGCTCAAGTAGCTAAGGCGCCAGCCACATATACCTGAGCTGGCAGGTTCGAATCCAGCCCGGCCCCACCAAACAACGACAGCTGCAACCAAAAAATGGCCGGGTGTTGTGGCGGGCGCCTGTGGTCCCAGCTACTTGGGAGGTGGAGGCAGGAGACTCGCTTGAGCCCAGCAGTTGGAGGTTGCTGTGAGCTGTGACGCCATAGCACTCTACCCAGGGTGACAGCTTGAGGCTCTGTCTCAAAAAAAAAAAAAACCAAACTTTGATATCAAAAAGATAGCATTTTAAGCCTAGTGTGACTTTGGGCAAGTGACTCTATTCCTAAATCTGTAAAATGGGAGATGGATGTGACTATAAAAAAACAGAAAAGGATCTTTATGATGATGGAATGGTTCTGTATCCTGACTGCATCAGTGTCAATATCCTTGTTATAATACTGTATCACAGGTTTTCAGGATGTTATTAGGAAAAAATAAATGGGTACACAAGTTCTCTCTGTATTATTTCTTACAACTCCATGTGAATCTACAATTATCTCCAAATAAAAAGCTTAACTTTAGAAAGCCATTTGTAATTGTTGGGTTAGATTTTATATTGATTTCAAACTACCCTAGGCAATCACATATCTTCTCTAATTTTCTACGATGGCTGAGATAAAGTGAAAAACAGACTCCACTTTACTTAATTTTGAATTTAGCAACAATATAACCAGGCGGTGGCGCTGTTATCACATGAATCTAACATAGTAAGGCACACGTCACTTAAACACATCAAAAGATAATTAGGATTTCAATCAAAATTGTAAATGCTAATCTCAGTTCAGCAGTATTTTCACTATATATCTTACTTGATGTTTGAAAAAACAATTTTCATAAATCATTTAAAATGCAACAGCATACACAAATTCTGCATGGACTAACAAACCCTTCCAAACACAAAGATCTGATAGTAACCTGTCATACCAAATCTGATATTAAGATGTATATGCAAAGACATACATTTTTCATGCAAATATTTCTTGCCTCATCAACTATTAACAGAACTTTGGATAAAGGCACAAGGTACCACACCACTTCAAGAAAATTCCTGTCCTACAGGTAGAAAAGCTGAGGAAGGGATTTGTTTTTTGTTAAAGCAAAAAATCTAGAACTTTTCCTGCCCATTTTGGGTTTACAATAAAACATTTAAAGTACTTTTAAAGGGAAAAAAATTAAGTTGTATCAGTTAATGAAAATTACCAAGACAGAGAGATATCTTTTATCTATCTGATTGTCATTTGATATAACATAGAAAGTGAAGTTCCAAAACACAGAGACACTACCTAAAGTCAGATATAGCAGAGATAGAGTTAAATCCAGGGCCTAAGACTCCCAGTTTAAGATAAACATTGAATAAAGACTAAAAAGACACTAAGGCAGAAAGAAACTTTTAATGAAAGGCAGTGTTTTTGCCTTAACTGTGTATTGTTAGTCTAATTTTAATTAGTTTCCACTAATTTGAAAACGTAGCTCTTTTTCTTTCTTTTTTTTTTTTTTTGTAGAGACAGAGTCTCACTTTATCGCCCTGGGTAGAGTGCCGTGGCGTCACACTGCTCACAGCAACCTCCAGCTCTTGGGCTTAAGCGATTCTCTTGCCTCAGCCTCCCTAGTA
>CAUYON010024421.1:0-15398 GCA_963573935.1 Arctocebus calabarensis | reverse complement strand
TTTTTTTAATAATTTTATTGAATCATAATTATGTACATTGGTGCAATCACAGGGCACGATTCATATACATTCAGAAATATTTTGATCATACTGTTACAGATATCCTTCATGGCATTTCCTTGATCACTATATAAAGACACTCTTTGTTATTACCTCGCCCCAGGCGTCTTTATCTCCTCAGAGGCCCTCAGCCCCACCACCATTTCCTCAATCTACCAGACCTGCCTAAGATGTCTGAACCCCAGCAAGAGCCACAACTCAGGCTCAAACTAGAATTCATGCTGCAAGCAAGATAGAAAGCATGGTTTGGAGGAAAGAGAGATCACGGCTAGTTGAAGGAAGATTAAGGGATCAGGAAGATCAGGGAGGACTCTCATGGGAGAGTCCATTTGTTCACAGGGACTGTGAAGACTTTCAGTAGATAGAGATGAGGGACAGAAGAGAAGTCACAAATAAAAATAAGCAGCAAAGAGGTGGGAGTGTATGGAGGCAAGTTCAGGGAGTGAATAGTCCGTGTGGCTCAAGAGTGGATGTGGATAGGGAAGCAAGGTGAAGTCAGCCTGGCAAGGTAGGTTGAGGTTACCTTGTGGAAAATATTTGAATATTGTAGGCTGAGCTGGCATGTTATTCAACAGGCACAAAGAAGTTATTTCAAACTTGGGAGCAGAAGAGTGATCAGTTTGGACCCCCGCCTCCACAATCTCACACCAGATCCCTGGGGGCATTCGCATATATTTTGGTTGACAGTTTAGGAGTAAAACGGCCACACTACACTTGTGATTGAGCTGGGCACTTGAGTGAATTAAAGTGAGTGTCTGCCCTAGGTGGTCTCCTTTAAAAACATACAAGGCACGCTTTGTCCTTTAAGAAGTACATTGAACCATATCTAAGGGGTATACTATGGCAGACTGGCTGTGCCCCTGGAATCACTTCTGAACATCACTTTAACATGCCCATATATCATCTTATGATCACACTGTCTCTCAGTTTTAGTTAGTTTTCAGATCCGATCCTGTTTTGCTTTTCCAATTCCCAATTTTCTGGGCTCACCCACTACAAACAGGGCTTATTAGAATATAATGAGGGACTGACAATGAGGAAAGGCTTCAAAGGGGGTTCTTGGGACCAAGCCAATAAAAGACTGTTGCTGGGGTGAACGAAGTCACATGGTTGAGGAGGGAAGCATTGTAGCTGAACTAAAAATAGTAGCTAGCTTCAAATATGAAGAGCAAAGCACACATTTCCTTTGTCCTCTCATTAGACCAGCCTTATATATAAGTGGGACATGTGCCACCTCAATGGCTTGTACTGAGACGGAATAACGTCTGAGTAACGTCTGAGTACGTCCCAGCATACGGAGCACCTACTCGTATGCTGGGTACTAGAAGTATTCTTTTTTTTCTGTATTTCAGATTAATATGAGGGTACAAATGATTAGGTTACATTGTTTGCATTTATTAGGTAAAGTTCAAGTTCTAGTTGAGCCCTTCACTGGGGGAGAGGGTATATTATCCCATTTAACCCTGAGATGAGATGGCTTTGAGAGACAGATGATACTTTTTTACATTTTGGAGGTGAAGAAACTAAGGCTCAGAAGGTAGATAAATTTGCATAAAGTCTCACACACATGTCAGTGAAAGAGCCAGAATTCAAATCCATAGCTTTCTAATTACCAAAGTCCATTTTATTTTTATTCACTAAGGCCAGACAGAAATGGAGGAACCATAATAATGAGCTAGAAGCAGGGGAAAATCAGACACAAGAAGTAAAGGCTGTTAATAGCTGAGTTAATGCTGGCACATCCTTTTTTCACAGGAAACTGGCATTCAGTATAGGGCCAGGTGTGGCTGTTTAAAATATTTTCTCTCTAGGACCCTGACCTCTTTTTCTTTTAAATTTATTGGTTATTAACACATAATAGACATACACACGTTGGGGTTAATGGGATAATTTGATACATTCATGTAATGTATAGAGATCAAATTAGGAGCCAGGCCCGGTGGCTTATGCCTGTAATCCTAGCACTCTCAGAGGCCAATGCGGGTGGATTCCTTGAGCTCAAGAGTTCAGCCTGAATAAGATTAAGACTCCAAGTAGACTTCTCAACTAAAAACAGAAAAAATTAGCTGGGCGTGGTAGCTAGCACCTGTACTCCCAGCTATTCAAGAGGCAACAGGATCACTCAAGCCTAAGACTTTGAGGTTGCTGTGAGCTATGATGCCACAGTACTTTACCCAGGGTGACAGAGTGAGACTCTGTCTGCACCCTCCACCACAAAAAACAACAACAACAAAAAAAACTAATTAGGGTTATTGGGATATCTAGTGTTTAAATATGCCGTATTTATCTTTTCTTTATACAAGAACATTTGAATTATTATCTTCTAGCTATTATGAAATGTACAACAGATTTTAGTTAATTATGGTCACCCTACTGATTTATTGAAAACTAGGTCTTTAAAAAAGTTTTTGTGGATTCATAATAGCTATGTGTATTTCCAGGATACATGTGATAATTTCCGACATTTATATAATGACATTAGGGGAATTGGGATATCCATCACCTTTAATATTTACCTTTTCTTTATGCTAGAAAGATCTATGAAACTGTAGGTCGTATTTCTTATAACTTATATTTGTACCCACTAATCAGCCTCTCTTCATCCCTTCCTTGCCCCATCTTTCTGAATAGTGACCTGGATGATCTTTAACTCAGATTTCTTTGGCACTGCCTTGGGACTTCCCAGGCCCTATTGAGCTGTTCTTATTAGGTGTTCTTTATTGTGTGGTCTGGTTTCTATGAGTCAGTCTTGTATTTGTGGAGAAGATGGTAGACAATAAAGCTGAGAAGCTAGAGATTCTTAGCTGATTCTAGGAGGAGGTGGAAGTGTAAATGAGAGAAGATGGGCTATACGGAATGTGGAGAATGTGGATTGGTGATCCCTAGCTGTTTTAAGGGATTCTTCCAGGCCCTCACAGTAACACTTAGCCGTATGATTTACCTACCTCCACCCTCCCACACGCACCAAGAAACAAGAATACTCCACATCTAGAGAGAGAGAGATGAAGCATATTTTATAAATTATCAAAAAAAGGACTTGGGACCAGGTTTAGAAAAGGTAGCAGAAAAACAGGACTGAAGTCATGTAAATTACGTGCAGGGGCAGAGTCCACAAAAGTCGGAAAGGCAGGCTGAAGCTGAGTACGCAGTGCTGGCTTAGAGCTCTCTCCATACTCCTCTGCCTTAAAGCGATGCCTGGTCTTGTGGAATGGGTGAAGGTGGGCGATGCATGGTCCCAGGTTTGGGAACAGGAGGATGTCATAGTCTAAAATATGACAGAACCTATACTTTCCCTCTCCCAGGCCACATAAGCCCCCTTACAGTATGATGCAAGAGAATAGTGACTTTCCTGGCCAGTATTTACCCCCCCAGAACAGCTTTCTCTGAGAACACATACCTCCAGGCTCTAGGGACCATGCCATGGCATCTTATAGTGAGTGTTACCTGGGAGTCTAATACACACTTCTACCAGAGATTCAGAGGACTCGCATAATAGAATATCACATACCATGAGACACAAGCTAAACCTCACTTCTAGAAAAACACATAGATGAACTGAGCTAACAGTTGTGAATAATACAGATAGTTTAAAGCTCTGGATATGCACACAAATACCGTAATAACAAGAGGTGGACCGAGGACTCATGACAAGCACAGCATAGTGAATATGCCATTGTGCTCCGGGTCATGTTTCCTTGCTTTCTTTTGTTACTTCTAAGATGCCTGGTTTTCACACTCTCCACTTTTCTTTAAGCAGAGTGACAAGGTGGCTAGCTCTCTGCAACCCTCTACACATGCAAAACCCAGGGGGCATCCTGCGTCCATCCCTAGTGGGGAGCACCTCGCCTTAGCATCAGCAGGGGGGACTTAGGGAGAGTTAGAACTAAGTTGGGGTTCCTTACACAACTAACCTGTATCGCTCTGGGAGCCATCACCTGGGAGATGGCTTCCCGTGCCATTGTTAGAAATGCTAAAGTCTTCGATGTTCCTCTCTATTTACATTCAAGTATGTCTGACACACCGTTGGAGGATTTGGCCCGACCTGATCCTTGAAGTGAAACAAGCCCAGGGAGGCAGTTCTGTGCTCCAGGCTTCCCACTGGATTGGCTGTGAGGACTTAGGAGTTAGCAAGAGTCTCATGTCTTAGCAAACTAGTGGAGTGGTCCAGGGGGGACAAGAACTTCCCCCGGTTAGCCTGAGGCTAGTGAACAGAGGTGGAATGAGAAGAAGGCTACCAAAGCAAGCCCCTCCCATTCCAATGTTCCTTGCCTCTTAGGTATATAACACATTTTTTGTACAAGGGCAATGAAATGAACTGTTTTAGAGATCACCCTCTCTCTCACACACACCACATGCTTGAGTGCACATTAGTATTCAAAATTCCTTACATAATCTCAAAGATGATCTTTTGGCAGATTTGAAAGGTTATATGATTACAACAACCATGAGTACCAAAGGGGGATAAGTTGGTGAAGCCAGAAGAGCAATTTGCCATTGTAGCCATTCTAGAAGCCTCTAGAGTGCTGGTCCACACCCCCCAGCCCATCGATTGCTGCCCTCTTAGGAGCCAGGAGGAGGCGAATGGCAGATGAGTGTGCAAAGCTTCACCTGTCACTGTCACCGTCTCCCATCACCTCTAGGTGGGACTGTCTAGTTGCAGGAAAAATAGAGTTCAAGGCTTCCATTGATTCTGCATTATGATGACCTATGTAATTATTTCATTACATATTGCAATGTAATAATTATAGAAATAAAGTGCACAATCAATATAATGTGCTTGAATCACTCCCAAACCATCCCCTTCCCCCAGGTCCATGGAAAAAATTGTATTGTCTTCCGTGAAACTGGTCCCTGATGCCAAAAATGTTGAGGACTGTTAGAGTCTAGATTCTACTTCTCACAGGCCTGAGTGCTTGGAGCTCTCTGCTTCTCTTCAGGTTTTAGCTTCCTTTTACATGAAGGCAGCTGTGTTAGGACCAGGGCAAGGGTATTGCATTTAGGTAATGTTTGCTCTTTCTGCTGTGTCTACTATGGCCAAGGAGACACTATATGGCTTAGTTTCTAAAACAAATAAAGCCAGGACTAATGCTTAAATCTTTGGGAGTGACTCAATGGCATACAATGACGAAGACTTGAAAAAGATCCCCGATCATGACTTTGAGCAGCATAAAAGCAGAAGCCAGAAAACAAGGATTCAAACTTTTCCTAAATTAATTTATCCTCTTTACACAAGGATCAATGCATACTTTATGCATTCTCCTTTATTCTATTTTCCCTCCTCTGCCCTGTACATTGTGGGTTCTCCAGACATGCCTTTTTTCTTGCACAAACTGAGATAGGGAAACTGAATTTGTGCCTTTGCAGAGTCTGAGGACAGGAACGCCATCAGTTTTTCCATTTTTCCAAAGCATGGTCTATTTCCGATAGAATCAATTGAGCATTGATTATAAGGAGGATAGATCAAGAGACATCCTCCCTTGGCTAGGTGGCTGGAAGGGATCCTGGAGGGAGAATGGGTGGGATAGATTTGGTGTTAGTCAAGAGAACAGGGGAACAGCAGAGACCAAGTCGCTGCCCTGTCCACACAAGTTCCCCCTTCACAAGAGTTGCCATTATGGAAAGGAGACTAGTGTGAAGGCCAGCCAGGGAGCTCTGACATTAGTCCTTCACGGTATGGTAGGAACAGTAGAGAACACGTGCAGGCCCCACACACAGGGTGTAGGAGACCCTTTTCCAGGGATATAGCAGCTGTGTTCGTGCCTTTACAGAGACAGGTGCCTAGAATTACTCACAGCTTTTCTATCATCCTTGAGCTTTAACTGTGTGGAAGGGATAAGTGTGGGTGGTGATTTGTGGTAAAAAAAAAATGTGCATCAATAGCAATCCTTGTCTTGTGTTGTGGGCTGGAAAGGAGCTTGAAGCCTGGTTGCCAGAGTCTGGCCCTGTTTAGGGACCTCTGAAAGCATGCTGTGGACGGGTAGGAAGAGTAATGGAAAAGTTGTTGCCTGCCCTCACTAGCACCTCCTTTCTAGGCTTTTCTATCATGCCAATAGACTTGCTCACCCTACATCTACCTGCCTTTCTCCTTTTCCTGATACATCTGTGTCTTGATCTCACAGAATCTGAGGCTTGGGGTACCTAATTCCTTTTCAGTTGTCTGCTTTATCTTTGTCTGAGGGAAAAGTGTGTTGGTTCATAAGGGAAATGATCAGAGTTAGTAGACAACTTCTAGGACTTTCACAAGGGCCCAATGAAGGGAGCAGCCCAGGGATAATTGAGTATTCACCTCAGGATTGAGTTGGCAGTGATAGAACTGAAGTACTTACAGGCAGAGAAAGTTCGACTGATTTGTGGTACACAGAAGTCATTTCAAAAGTATACCTCAAATCAGACAACATGGACTCCAACTCCTTGTGATGGCAGCCATGTTAAAGGTTGGCCATGCCACTCCTTGTTCATCCTATTTCCCTTTGCTCTCACCTCTGTTCCATTTTATAGGAACGTTTCTAAAACTAAAAGCAATCAAAAATGAATGAACAGTTCTTGGAAGGACTATTTCCTCTGGTTGCCAGTGGCCTAGCTTCCTCCTTTCTGTTTGGAAGCTCCTACTATTCCCTACTCCTATCCTGGTGAAAGTGTGGCCTGGAAGCCAAGGTCAAGGTCTCCCTTCCCTGACCTCACGTTGCAACCCACACGCACTATACAAAATGGAAGAGTTGGCACCTCACACCCTATTGGCTAACCTTTCCCTCTTCCTGCTGCTAAGGGCCCCCTGATCTTCCCTCCCTCCAAATGCTCCTCCTGGAAATTTTTAGGTTTTTCTAGCTATAGCGCCAGCTTCATTTGTACACAGGGCCCAATGCTTATAAGGACCCTATGTCTAGTACAATGTTCTACTGTTATCATACTGAAATTCTTAATTTTTGATCAAGGGGTTCTACATTTTCATTTTGGGCCATCCAAATTATACAGCTGTTCCTGTGTGGCTGCCATGTAGGTCAGGGAGGGAATTGCACACATTACTTTCTCCCTTAGAAACCAGGACCCCTCTGGGGTGTCAAATCCATTGTTTGGGAACTCAATCTAGCAGCTCCATCAGCCTTGCCCACTTACCTGGTTGATCAGTCATGGTCCCTTCTCAGTGACCTGTGCCCCCTCCTCACCATGCCAGGCACCTTACCTAGCCCCATGATTTGGGCCTCTTCCAGAGTACCTTTAACAGACTTCTGTAGATGCCTTAGGTCAGCAGGATACTTTCGCCTGGTGAATGGGATGGATGTGCCTTGTCACTAACCGTGGATGGGGTCCATGGTCTCCACCAAAAGACTGCTGGCCAGTGGCTCATGCCTGTAATCCTAGCACTCTGGGAGGCCAAAGCAGGAGGATCACTTCTGCTCAGGATTTCAGTTCAAGAGCAGCCTGAGCAAGAGTGAGAATCCGTCTCTACTAAAAAATAGAAAAAAATTAGCTGGACATCATGGTGTGTACTTATGGCCTCAGCTACTTAGGAGGCCGAGGCAGGAAAATAGCTTGAGTTCAGGAGTTTGAGGTTGCAGTGAGCCACTGCACTCCAGCCAGGGTGACAGAGTAAGATGCTTGCCTAAAAACAAAAAAGGACAGGTACCAAGGAAGAAAATGTGCATGATGATTTGTGGTGGGCAGGGTTGTTTGGCTCCCTCCAGGGCTCTTGGGACTGTGGTGTGCTGAGGTCCATATCCACTTAGAGGGGTGGCTACCAAAGACTCTGCAAAGCACAGAAGTTTTCTACTATTGTGGCTGCCTCTGCCTCTTCACAAAGACCTAGATCCTCCCAGGTGTAGGTGCCCAACCTAGGTGCCCTGTGGGAAAATCTTTATTGCAGTGCAAACCTGACTGCTTAAGTCCTTCATCCCCAAAGATGCCACAGGACACCAGTGTACCCATTTACAATGCAAACTGGCTGCCAAGTAGCCTGGCTGTAATGACGTGGCTCCAGCATCCCAGCATGCTAGGCGCGGGTTAAATCCAAGGCAAAATTAGGCATTCTAGCTGTCATGGGAAAGGCAAGGAAGGTGATGCTGCTTTGGAGGACATAAACTGGGACTTCCTGGAAGAGGAAGCCAACCATGAAGAAGAGGAAGGAAAATTCCAGCAGCTTCTGTCATAATTAGCCGAAAGTGGCAACTAGAGGGCAAGTAACAGAAATAAAGAATGAAACCTAACATCTGGCCCTATTAGAAATTCAAAATTCAATTAAACATTACATGCAAATGAAGGACAGCAACAAAAAAGCCCGATTGGCTATTACAGCTCTTCCACAATGTCTCTGCTAAACTTGTCCCCTTCCAAGATCCACCAAGTGGTGAGCATCTCACATGACCTCTTAGTTAACAACCTATTGTGGGCTCCTACTGACCTCTTAAAAAGAGCCTGTCCAGAATACAATATGCCCTGAAGAGAGACCCTACATGGGAGTTTCATGACCTGACAGCCTATTCCAGCACAGTGGTACCCAGCGCTAGGGCTTTTAGCAATTAGACCCCATTAGGAGAAGGCAGACCAACTGCTGGACATAATGGGTATGGTCCAATAGGTCTACAATTTTAATCAATACTTAGAAATCAGAATACCCTTTCCAACCCTGCAAAGGCCTCCGTTTATGCAGATGCCTGACAGCCATTTATTAGGAGAGCTCCCCCAAATCACAGGGCAGCCCTTCTCCCCCTGTTGACAAGCAGCCCCTATCAAAGAGGCCCTGGAGGGATTAGAGGGCAGCCACGAGGCCAGTCTTAACACCACAGTCCACCAAATCCAAACACAAAATAAGCCCTTTAACTAAAGGATGTCAATCAGTCATGGCCCCTGGGGCCAAAATCGTAAAGGCAAGTCTTCCTTCACCCCTCACTGCAGATCTGTGGCTGGTACTGGAAACTCTGAGATTTAGGCCTCCCCAACCACTAAATCTCAGGTAAAACTGTCTTAGAACTATATCTTAGAATTGACCATATAAACAGCCCGACAAATGCACCACCAAATCAAAATAGCTAACAATATAACTCAGTTTTTTTACAAGATGCCCTGAACTCCCAGGGACCTTTTCTCCCATGTGTCCCTGCATCCTGTGATGATTAGCTATGCACCTGTTCCTAGGTCCCTCCTGCTAGCGAGTGGATTTTTCATACTAAGCTGGTATGGAAAACCAGTCCCGCCTTCATGTGAGTATACTTCCTGAAGTCCTGGCACAGTGAACTAAATGTCAGGGGGTGAGTTATGGGAAAATGCAGTTGAATATATTAAATCATTTCCAGCAAAATGACATTTGACAAAACCGTTTACATTTGTTAGGTCAGAAACCATCAGAAACCCCAGCTGTACTCACTATGCCCTATAAGTCTCTTAGCAGGCAAACTGCTCTGCTTCTTTTGATGTCCAATTATCTGCACCAAGATGATAACCTGAAATTAGGCTGTCCTTCTTATTATTCAAAACTTCTGCAGGTGGGTTCCTTTTCATAGATCAATAGACACACACACACACAGACATCTTCCTCAGAACCAGGTCTCTCTCTCTTTCTCTCTCTCTCTCTCAACTCCCCGAAAAAGACAGTCAAAGCAAAGGAAATCTCTGAGTGAAAAGGCTCACTGGCAAGAGGGCTGTCCGATGTTCAGGCACAGGAAAAAAAAAACCAGAAACAGAGAGAGAACACACAAGCGTATATCTGGGGTGGGGAGAGAAAGTGTACAAGCATATACCTCGTTCTGGGGACAAATATTAATGTAATATAATAACGAACCTTTGAGTTACTTGTGACCACTGGCTCTGGTGTGGTGTGTTTTGACATCCAATCGCTTTAAGCAGAATGGAATAGCAGAGCCATCAATGACTGAGTGACACCCTAATAACCAGAGTCCTAGGTAGAGCACCAGGCTTAGGAAAGAGGTGTAGATGCAGATACTAGCACAAGGGTACAAGGAGGGCCTGGGCCAAGCCCCTGTGACAAGGCATGTGCAGAGCAGTAAAGAACACAGATTTGCAGCCTTTCCATACATTTGGATCATCTAGCATGTGTCAGGCCAAGGCACTGAGCTAGGTGCTGGGCCTACGGTAACAACTAAGGACGATACTAGCTGTATTAGTCTGCTCAGACTGCCATATTAAAAAAAAAACAAAAAACACCATAGATTGGGTGGCTTAAACAACACATGTGTTTTCTAATAGTTCTGGAGACTGGAAGTCCCAGATCAAGGCCCAGCAGGATCAGTTCCTGGTGAGGACTTTCTTCCTGCCTTGCAGACAGTTGCCTTTTCACTATGTTTTCACATGGTGGGGGGAGGGGGGAGAGAAGGAATAAGTTGTCTAGTGTCTCTTCTTATAGGTCATTAATCCCATTGGGTCAGGGTCTCATCCTTATGACTTATTTAGCCTTAATTAGTTCATTACAGGCTCTACCTCCAGATACAGTCACATTGCAGTTAGAATGTCAACATATAAATTTTGGAGGAATACTATCCAGTCTGTTGCCTAGCCCTTGTGAAGCTGATGAACAGAAATGGCTTAAGCTCTACTATAAGCTGTGTGGCCTTGGACAAATCACTTAACTTCTCTGTGAAGCAACTATTTCTTGACTGTAAAATCTCTTGCTTTGAGGCAATGGGAACTCCTGATTTCCATATAGGAGTGACTTAGCCATAGTCTAGTTGGAGGGCCCAGACAAAGGAAGCTTGCTTCACTATCCTAGCAAGTAGAGTGCTTTTTTTTTTCATTATATATGCATATTTGGAGTCCTTTTCAGGGATCTGATGGAGATGGGGAGGAGGACTAAAGCTCCCTGTCCTTCAAACTATCCTTTGAGTCAAACGCTTTGTGATGATAAAACAGAACAATGTATGTAAAATGCTTACTGCAGTGTCTGGCACATAGTGAGTAGAGTATTTACAAAATCTAGTTATACAATTTGATCCCTAAGACTGGACTTAATGCAACAATGATCTTTAGGTTAGGCAGGATTTACAGTGGTTCTCATTGTGCCTCAGACTTATCTGGAGATCTTTTAAAACTGCATACCCCCCCTGTCGGGCTGTGGGCTAGTTGGTACTGGTCCATGGCCTGTTAGAATCTGGGCTACACAGCAGGAGATGAGCAGTGGGAGAGTGAAGTTTCATCTGTATTTATAGCCATTCCCCATCCTTTGCATCACCATCTGAGTTCCACCTCTTGTCAGATTAATGGCAGCGTTAGATTCTCATAAGAGCCCAAACCCTACTGTAAACTGTGCTTTGAGGGATCTAGGTTGTATGCTCATTATGAGAATCTGTTGCCTGGTGATCTGAAGTGGAGATGTAATGTGCTTGAATCACCCTGAAACTATCCCCACACATATGGTGCATGGAAAAATTGTCTTTCATGAAGCCGGTCCCTGATGCCCAAAAGGTTGGGGCATATGGTTTTACAAGTAACCTATGCCTCGGCCTCATGCCCCAGAGGCTCTGAATCATTTGGTCCAGTGTGGGTCCTTAATGTCTATATTTTTAAAAATCTCTTAAGGTGATTCCTAATGTGTAGTATGGGTTAAGAACCAATGTTGGGTCCTGGAGATATGTCTAACTTTGCACAGGGGGTGGAGGGTCAAAGTAACAGTGCCTGGTAAAAAGAGAGGCCTGTAGACTCCAGGAATGGGTCAGCACCTCCTTCAAAGTAGGGTTCAGGAGAATGATAAATGACTATATTGATCCAGTCACTGGGTAGGTAGCTGTTCCTTTTCCCTTTTTCTCTTTTCTTGTGAAGATGCAGCATTATGTCAATAGAACTATAATCAAAGTGTTCTTTTTTATGCTTTTCCCAGTGGAAATGACACATCATAAGACACTTTGGGAACTCACTGGCTAATAGAATGAATAATTCAATCTTCAGGAAATTAGAAGCAGCACAAACATCCTTTATTTGATTTCTACTTTGAGCTCAAGATGTTGCTTGGCAAATATATCTGAGAATATGTCTATCTTGTTTATTTCTGGGCCCACAGCATCTATTCCAGTGGCTTATACAGAGTAGGTTCTCAGTAATTATTTGTTAAGTGAATGAATGAATGAAATGAACATGACTCCCCACACAGGTCAATGGAACTGAGCTTAGCTGCCCAAATATATTCTAGTTTATAGATCTGGGCACAAAAGGCAGGTCTCCAACCTTTATGTCTGTGTGTTAATGTTAATTTTAGAATAACTTATTATAACTAAGAACTCTCGTGTGTGCTGCCACATCAGAAAACTAAAATGAATCATGATGGAATTACGACTCTGGGCTTCCCTATGACTAGTTCTAATACTTTCTCCGTGAATATGTGCCACCATACCTGTTTAAGCTGGCACTTTGATTATTGAAAAAATAGTTGGCTCACAGTGTTTAATAGCACCAGATTGCCATAGGGTATTTATGACCCGAGAGGGATGTCAGATTTTTGGTAAAATGGACATTTGCCTAGACTGTTTGCCTGGGTTTACCTCTTTGTTACTTTTGTGCTTATTTTCATTACCTTAGTTATAATTTGGAAAGAACTTTGAAGCATTAGTGAAAGTGTTCCCTTAATGGAATCTTCCAGGCAAGCCCATAAGCTGGTACCTGTCTATGATCTTCATAACCCATGGAAACCAATTTTATTTTAGAAATCAGAAATTTTTAGATTTTAGAAAGATAACGTGGTACATCTACTCTACATTTCTTAACATCCCTAATGGAGTCCAAGGCAATATCCTATAAAATATACGTTAATATTTCTACAGTGACATTTTTGTATACTCACCTAAATAGGATAAAGACCATAAATAGCCTAATATCACTTCAGGACAGGTTTTTCCATCAAATGAGTTTTTTCAACTTAAAGTTTTCAGAGCCTTTTGGATTTTGGTATTGTAGATAAGAGCTTATAGATCTGTGGCAGGTAGTCTTTAATGGCAAGTGCTTAGATAGTGCCTGCCACTTAGTAAGGATTCAGTAACCATTAGTCTTGCTGTAATTGTTACCTACATGCATATATCCACACCATCATACTTTAAAGGAATGCTATTGAGCCAGAGGCAGAGACATCACTTTCTCCAAGCAGTTACACCATACATCTTCAAATTTAAGAGCATAGAAAAATAGCCTTAAGAGAAAGTCTGACTTCTGATTCTGGTCAATATGGAGTAGCCTGTTGGTCCCAGGTCCTTCCTCTCACAATTAAAAAGTGCTGCACATAACACAACACACAAGCATAGGAAAAATTTGATAATTTAGTTTTAAATTATTATTTCAAAATATTATGGGGGTACAAATGTTTTTGGTTACAGGTATCAACTTTGTCACGTTTGGGAATATTTCCTGCCATTCTGTAGGCTGCCTATTTGCTCCACTGATTATTTCCTTATCTGTGCAGAAGCTTTTTTATTTAATCAAATCCATTTGTTTGTATTTGTTGTTGCTGTGATTGCCATTAGGAACTTCTTCATAAACTCTTTGCCTAGGCTAATATCTAGGAAAGTTTTTCCAACTTTTTCTTCTGGCATTTGTATAGTTTCCTGTCTTACATTTAAGTCTTTCATCCATTTTGAATTAATTTTTGTGAGTGATGAGAGATATGAATTCTGTTACATTCTTCTACATGTGGATAATCCAGTTCTCCCAGCACTATTTATTGAATAAGGATTCTTTTCTCCTTTGTATATTGCCATCTTCTTTGTTAAAGATCAGTGGGATATACGTGAATGGCTTTACATCTGGGTTCTCTGTTCTGTTCTACTGGTTTGTGTCTCTTATTTTTGTGTCAAGATTATGCTGTTTTCATTACTATACCTTTGTAGTATACTTTGAAATCTGGTAATGTGATGTTCTTTTTGCTTAAGATTGCTTAAGCTCTTCAGGTTCTTTTCTGGTTCCAACTGAAGTGTAGAATTATTTTTTCTAGATCTGTGAAATATGCTGTTGGTATTTTTATGGGAATTGCATTGACTCTGTAGATCACTTTGGATAGTACAGACATTTTAATGTGGAGTTTACTGATCCATGAGTATATGTTTCTTCATTTGTTTGTGTCATTTGTAATTATTTTCCTTAGTGTTTCATAGATCTCTTTGTACAGATCATTTACCTCCTTGGTGAAGTAACCCCTAGGTATTTTATTTTCTTTGTGGTTATTGTGAATGGTATGGAGTCTTTAATTTGACTCTTAGCTTGATTCTTATCAGTATGCAGGAATGCTATTGACTTATGTACAATAATTTTGTACCCCAAGATTTTGCTGAATTTATTTATGATGTCCTGGAGTCTCTTGGTAAAGTCTTTGGGGTTTTCTATATATAAGATCATATTGGGTAGTGCCTGTGGCTCAACTAGTAGGGCGTTGGCCCCATATATTGGAGGTGGAGGGTTCAAATCTGACCCAGGCCAAAAACTGAAAAAAAAAATCACACCATCAACAAAAAGTTATAATTGCACCTCCTTTTCCCCAATTTGTATACCATTTCTTTCTTTATCTTGCCTAATTGTTCTGGCCAGGACTTCCAACACTATGTCGAATAGAAGTGGTGACAACGGGCACCCTTGTCTTGTTCCACTTCTAAGTGGGAATGCTTTTAACTTTTCTCCACTCAGCATGATGTTGGCTGTGGTTTTGTCATATATGGTATTTATTATTTTGAGATATGCTCCTTCTATACCTAGATTGTTGAGGGTTTTTATCATGAAAGGATACTGAATGTTGTTGAACACTTTTGCCACATCTATTGAAATGATTTTTGCTTCTGTTTATGTGGTGAATCACATTTATTGACTTATATATTTTGTTTTTTTTTTCCATCTTTCTTCTGTTCCTTTTATTACTATTACTATTTTACAGGGTATCCCAAAAGTTGCCCCCCAATTCTCCATACATAGGGAAAATTATAAAATTGCACAAGGAGGTGAGCAACATATAGAGAGTATTTTGTAAATATTTTATAAGCTTTAGTAATGAATATTTTTTACATTATCTTGAAGAGAAACTTCGCAAATATTTTACAATATTTTTTAAATTATGGTACATTTAGCCATAATTTCCCTATTTTCCCTCCATATGGCAACTTTAGTGTTGACTTTTTTTTTAATTTTGAATCATTTTATTTTAATTTTTATTAAATTATAATTGTGTACATTGGTGCAATCATGGGGCACAATGTGCTGACTATATACATTCTGAAATATTTTCATTGAACTATTTAACATAGCCTTCATGGCCTTTTAATCACTATATGAAAACATTTATATTCTACATTTAGTAATTTTCACCTGTACCCTTCTAAGATGCATGGTAGGTGTGATCCCACCCCAGTCACCCTCCCTCAAGGGAG
>CAUYON010024420.1:0-14086 GCA_963573935.1 Arctocebus calabarensis | reverse complement strand
CCTCATGCTGTCACCCTGGGTGGAGTGCTGTGGCATCACAGCTCACAGCAACCTCCAATTCCTGGGCTCAAGCGAGTCTCCTGCCTCCGCCTCCCAAGTAGCTGGGACTACAGGCGCCCGCCACAACGCCAGGCCATTTTTTGGTTGCAGCCGTCATTGTTGTTTGGCGGCCCAGGCTGGATTCGAACCTGCCAGCTCAGGTGTACGTGGCTGGCGCTTTAGCCCGTTGAGCCACAGGCGCTGAGCCAATTATATGCCTTTTGAAAAACAGGTTCTGATGTGCTACTGGGAGGAGTACATGGAGGAGATGGATCATGACCAGGGACACCAAGTGACTGTGCCTCCATAACTTCCCATCATTCACTGGATTCTGTAGGACACACAGCATGAAGTCAGAAAAGCCCACTACCTGTTCATCATCAAAAGGTAAAAATGTTATACCTGGGATCAAGCTGAAACAGGATCAGAGGAGGCAAGTGAACTGCATGAGTGGATAACCCAGAATCCCATGTTACCCACTGTTCTAACAGTGTCCTTCATTCAGCTCATACCTATGGCCATACTGGATCCTGGGAAAGAGTCCAGCTCAAGCAAGCAGAAAAAGCCCAAGTTTGGTTCATGGGTTGGTCATTTCAGTATCTGAGTGCAAGCTAAAAACTGAAGGCAACTGAAATGTAGTCATTCTCAGGTGATTTTGGCAGTGTGAAGGGAAATCTTCCCAAAGGGCAGATAGTAAAGTGATTGTCCACTTTGTGTGAAAGGAGAATGTGATGCAAAGTGAGGGTATATATGGACTCATGAGCACTGGCAAATGGCCAGATGGTCAGTCTTAGAAGGAAAATGATTGTAAGATTGGATATAGCAGTCTGGAGTAGAGGTGTATGCATGGATATGGGGAAAGAGCACAAAGTGTAAAGGTCTTTGCCTCACATGTCAATGCCCACTGCATAGCATCCACCAGGGAAGAGACCACGTAGATCAAATGATTTGGTTGGTTTATGTCAGCCAGCTATTATCTTCTTGGAACTGGCACAAGGAACACATCAATGGACTGGCTACATTGGCAGAAATGGAGGCTATGCAATGGCCCAGTAGCATGGACTCCCACTTACCATGGCTGATTTAACAGCTATGATCTCTGAATCTTCAACTAAACATTTATAAAGACCAACACTGATCTCCTAATACTGCACTGTTTCTCCAGACTAGTTGGCCACTTGATAGCAAGTTGAAAACATTGGGCTTTCATCCTAGAAGGGCCAGTGATTTGTTTTCACATGAATAGACTTAGTTTTTCTGGGTAAGGATTTGCCTTTCTTGCCTTCAGAGCCTCACTTAGTGTCATTACCTGGGGGCTTAAAAGGTGCTTGATACTTGTGAGTTGCTCTGACCAAAATAGATTCCTCCAGTAAACTGAGTATCTGTTCCAAGCTGAGTTGCTACAACTCTGTAATTATAATCTTGAAGGTAAATAATTTGTTTGCTAAGACTTAACAATAACCAGTACTACTTGCTAGCACCCTGGGAGGCCAAGGCAGGTGGATTGCCTGAGCTCACAGGTTCCAGACTAGTTTGAGGAAGAGCAAGACCTCATTTCTAAAAATAGCCAGACCGTTGTGGCCGGTGCCTGTAGTCCCACCTAATCAGAGGTTGAGACAAGAGAATCACTTGAGCCCAAAAGTTTGAGGTTGCTGTAAGCTAAGACGCCATGGCACTCTACCAAGGGTGACACTCTGTCTCAAAAAAACAAAAAAACCCGTACTTGTCCACTGGAAAGAGACACATTGTATTTATTACAATGGCAAAGGGTAGCTCATAGAATGTAAAGGCTATGGTAGGCAGCTGTGTCTCAGGTTCTAAAAACTGGGGCATAGAAACATTGAGTTGCTCTCTCAGCTCATCTGCATCATTTGCAGGTGGAAGATGTTCACTAGAAAGCTATGCTTTGGGTCCATTCACCTAAACAGAAATTAATTTTTGTTCCAAAGTCAAATTTCCATGGGGGAAGACTCTGAGATGGCTCATCTTGGGTCAGTTGTCCACTGTAATATGGGTGACTGAGAAGTTCCCATAAAAAGGGGGAGGCATAGATAGGCCTATAGTAGTCAGTTACTCCAAGTCCAGTTACTCATAGACTAATTCTATGGATTCAATTCAAACGTAGAGGCCAAGGCACGGTAGCTTACACCTGTATTCCTAGTACTCTGGGAGACCAAAGGGGTAGATCCCTTGAGCTCAGGAGTTCAAGACCAGCCTGAGCCAGAGCAAAACCCCCATCTCTAAAAAATACCTGGGTGTTGTGGCTGACGCTTATAGTCCCAGCTACTTGGGAGGCTGAAGCAAGAGGATCACTTGAGCCCAAGAGTTTACGATTGCTGTGAGGCCATGGCACTCTAGCAAGGGTAACAAAGTGACACTCTCAAAAAAAATTTTTTTGAGCTCGGAGCCTGTGGCTCTGCGGGCTAACGCGCCAGCGTACACCTGAGCTGGTGGGTTCGAATCCAGCCCGGACCTGCCAAACAACGATGACTGCAACCAAAAAAAAAAAAATTTTTTTTGAGACAAAATCTGACTTTGTCACACTCCATAGAGTGCTATGGAGTCATAGCTTACAACTACATCAAACTCTTGGGTTCAAGTGATCCTCCTGCCTCAGCCTCCCAAGTAGCTGGGACTACAGGCGCCTGCCAGACCTGGCTTTTCTGTTATTGTCGTCGTTGTAGGTTTGGCCGGGGCCGGGATTGAACCTACCACCCTGGGTATGTGGGGCCGGCGCCCTACCCGCTGAGACACAGGCGCCGCCCTACATATATATATATATATATTTTTTTTTTTTTTTGAGCCAGAGTCTCACTCTGTCGTCCTCAGTAGAGTGCTGTTGCGTCACAGCTCACAGCAACCTCCAGCTCTTGGGCTCAAGCAATTCTCTTGTCTCAGCCCCAGTAGCTGGGACCACAGGCGCCCGCCACAACACCCGGGTACACACATTTTACGGGATTCTCTTTTTTTTTTTCATTTTAGACAAGAGTCTGACTTTGTCGCCCTTCGTAGAGTGCTGTAATGTCACAGCTCACAGCAACCTCAAACTCTTAGGCTCAGGGGATTCTCTTGCCTCAGCCTCCCTTTAGCTGGACTACAGGCGCCCGCCACACGCCCGGCTGTTTTTAGAGACAGGGTCTCTGGCTCAGGCTGGTCTCGAACCTGAGAGCTCCAGCGATCCGCCCGCTTCAGCCTCCCAGAGTGCTAGGATTACAGGCGTGAGCTACCGCGCCCAGCCGTTATTTTATGGGATTAAAAGTAGTAAGTGAACTAAAAAGCTGAGGAAGCCACGCCACTTCTCCCTCCAAGAAGCGGACAGGGCAGGCGTCAGGTAAGGCCGGGGACGGCGGCTCCGGCCGGGGGAGCAGCAGATGCAAAACTGAGCGACGCCGCTAACCGATGAAAACTGCCTCCCACTGAACGGCTTCCCGGGAACAGACAGCTCAGGTGTGGCAGGACGGAGCAGAGACACGCGCAAAGGAACCGCAGGGAGCCCTCCCGAGTCACACCTCGCCACCCCCGCCGCCCGGAGACCCGGCGCAAGATGGCGGCACGTCACGTGAGTAACGCGGTGACGCAGGACGGCGGTCCGCGCGGAGGCACCGCCTTAACTTCACCCCCCACGCGCACTTACTCTCAGTTTTGCCCCCCTCACCTCCCCCGCCCCCGGCCTGGTGATCATGCCGCCAGTGGCGGCCCTGACTGCCGAGGAAACGATTGCCTAGGACAGTTGGCTGTTAAGTGACACTGATTCTCCCCGCCCCTCCTGACCCCCGAGAAGGAGGGACGTCCCCCGCCGCGTGAGGGGGTGGGGAAGTGGGTAGTGAATTTGGATCCACCTGGGAGGGGGGAGTGGAAGTTCCCGCCCCGGACGGCGGCGAGGCGGCAGCCAGAGGTAAGTGGGGGGCGGGGTAGGACGTGCCCTGTGACTCCGGCCCAGGAAGGCGCGGGGACGCAGCGCTGGCGGGGACGCCGAGTCGGGTCGCGCGCGGGTGGGGGTCGCGCGCGGTCGGCGGCGGCGGTGGGGGAGGGGCGCGGAGGGCGCGCGGCGGAAAGGGGAGGGGCTGTCGCTGTGACCCGGCGAGCGCGCTTCCGGTCCTCGCGCCCTGCCTCTGTGGGTTCAGTTCGTCTCCTCCTCTCTCTCGGCCCCAAAGGAAAAACAAAATCGGAACCCTCCCACCGCGGGTGGCCTTAGCCTCGGAATCCGCCCCTCCGCAGTCGAAGGTCTCGGGGTTGGGCCCGAGCTGAGGGGAGGGCAGCGCCTGACGCCTCGGTGCCGGGCGTCGCGGGCGGGGCTCCCCGGAGGGCAGAGACCGCCCTGCGCCCATGGAGCTTACGGTCTGCTGGAGCCACGGACGGTGCAGTCGTCGCGCACGCGCGACTGGTGGAGATGGGCGAGAGATGAGCGGGGACCTCGTGGCGCGTAGCAGGTGTTCACCCGGCTTGGAAGAAGTAGAGGTCCTGCTCCCTCTGGGCAGGCCGTAAGACGAGGAAACCTTTTTCTCGTATCATAAAATGAAGCCTGATGTTTCTCACCTTCAGCTCCCCCGTGGAATGTGCAGCTTAATTGCTTTAACATTATTGTAGATGTTAAATGTCTAGTTTCGTTAGCTTTTGAAGAGCGCTGAGCTAGTAGTAGTTTTTTCTTTATTTCTTTTTTTTTTTTTGTAGAGACTGAGCTCACTTTGTGACTCTCGGTAGGGTGCGGTTCCGTCACAGCTCACAGCATCCTCCAGCTCCTGGGCGTAGGCGATTCTCCTGCCTCAGCCTCCCGAGTAGCGGGACCGCAGGCGCCCGCCACGACGCCCGGCTAACTAGTAATAGTTTTAGAGAGCCCTGACGCTTCAGAGGCTATTTTAGCTCGACAAACTGGCCTCAACTGTGACAGGAGTTTGTACGGTATTTATGTTTGCAAAATGTGAATGTGTTTTTTCCTGAGAATTTTGTTGCCAACAGAAATGAGTTTTTTATCAAAATGCTGTTTGTTTTTTTTTTTGTAGAGACAAGAGTCTCACTTTATCGCCTTGGTAGAGTGCTGTGGTGCTCACAGCAACCTCCAACTCCTAGTGATTCTCTTGCTTCAGCCTCCTGAGTAGCTGGGACTACAGGCGCCTGCCACAAAGCCTGGCTAGTTTTCTGGGGGTTTTTTTTGCAGTTCATCCGAGGCCAGGTTTGAACCTGCCACCTTCGGTACATGAGGCCAGTGCCCTACTCAATGAACCACAGGCGCCACCCTGAAAACAATCTTTTTATAATTACCATTCAAAATTCTAAGGAAGGCCACAAAATAGGAAGGTTTCAACATAGCTTTGAGCATCTTAAATAATGCAATTCAACCTTTTTCTTAAACTTGGCTTAAAAATAATACATAATGATACAAAGAATTTCACTATCTACTAAAGTGAATAAAATCAACAGTCATTGTTAATATTTGGAAACATTGTACAATTATCCCCAAAGAGAATCAATTACAATTGTTCCTTTATAAAATGATGGTACTATCTCTTGTTTAGTTACTATACTGTCCAGTTATAAAGTGAAAGCATTTGAGAAATAAGAACCAAACAAATCTGAGAATACAAAACTATGTATATTATAGAAATCTTGTCACCTGGACTGCAGATGGTGGCAGCTTGGCATGCTAGATCATGTATCTCGGAAGGAAGGTTCAGACCCACAGGTGCTGCCATTGGGATATCATCAGCCAACATCTGACAAAGTCTCTGACATGTCAGAAACAGTAATTTCCCAGTGTCGGCATTGCAGTGATACTTAAACAAACCTCTTTAAGTAGGAAAGGAAATGTTGGTAGTTAGAATACTCATATTGAAAGTAAACACATGTGTCTTTCTGGGATTAACATATAACCACCATCATCAACACATATAATGTTCCCAAAATGTTTTCATGCTATATGGTACACTTTGTTTTTCAAGTTATTGTGGATATCATTATAGGTAGTCCCTGGGATTCGAATGAGATAAGTTCTGTACCTATGTTCTCAAGTTGAATTTATATGTAAGTTGTACCTACTACTTGCAATAGCCTCCATTTGTAAGTATGAGTTGTACATCAGTTGGATGTTTGTAACTCAGGGACTCACTCACTGAAATGGCCTCTATTCATAAGTGTGAGGTATAAGTTGGATGTGTGTAACTTATGGACTGCCTATAAACGCTGAAGTACACAGTAATTTAAATTTAATGGTTATGTTACCTAACTCTGCAGTATTTGCTGCTTGCCTTGACACTATTATTTTCTGACACAGAATCCCAAAATAGACTCTCAGGGCAAGAAATGGAGAATTTCTTCAGTGAAAAAAAAAAAAGTACCACTGGCCCCAACCTCACTACTAAAGAAAGCAAGCAAGCAAATATTACTTTCAGACAAGCTGTACAATTCGGGGATCTGGAACATCACCTGCATTTTTTCAGTGCTGTTCCTACATTCCCATCTTTTAAGGCTCTTAAGGTCAGTTCTGCCTCCAGTTCTTGTCTGGACACCTGCAGGGCCAGTGCCTGTCTGTGCATCTTTGACTCCAGGCTCAGGTTCTTCTCCTCAGGAGCCCTGGGCACTAGGGTGCTCCTGGGTTTGTGTTTAGCTTGTACAACTTCATGAATTTTAATGTACTGTTCACGGAGATCTGCAACCAGGGAACTATTGCTATAATCTTCAAAGGAAAGAAAGATCTCAAAGTTCTCCTGTAGCAAAGGTAAACAAGACAAAGTCCCAACCAAGTCTGTTTAGTTGATCTATTGTTAAAAAAAAAAAAAAAAAAAAAAAAATCATTATTTTTTTCTGTCTCTGCTGTTTGAACAGGACTATCATTTTTTAAAAACTTTATCACCTCTCCCTCAAAGACTATTTTGTAAATAAAGAATTTAAAAATTTACACAGCTATGATTTAATAAAATAAAAAAAATAATAAATAAAATAATTTAAGACTTGCGGCTCAGTGCCTGGAGCTCGGCGGCTAGGACACCAGCCACATAGACCAGGGCTGGCGGGTTCAAATCCAGCCCAGGCCTGCCAGACAAAAATAGCTGGGTGTTGTGGTGGTGCCGTAGTTCCAGCTACTTGGGAAGCTGAGGCAAGAGAATCGCTTAAGCCCAAGAGTTTGAGGTTGCTGTGAGCTGTGATGTCACTGCACTCTACTGAGGGTGACAAAGTGAGACTCTGCCTCAAAAAAAAAAAAAAAAAGAATTTAAGACTTGATATTTCAAATTATAAAATTAACAATATTAGAAAAAGATCAGAAAATAGTTTGGGAAGATCTGGTTAATCAGGGTTTCTCAATTTCCATATTACTGACATTTTGGGACAGATAATCCATTGCTGTGGGGAGCTCCAAATAGAAAGAAGGAAGAATTAAGAATTAGGTTTGGGTGAGTCTATCCTGGTAGCTTGAAGAAGTCAGCTTTGCTCTTTTTCTAAAACTCCTGGTTGGCTGTTAACTCCAGACCTAAAACTTATTTTCTTGGACCCAATACAAATATCCCACAGTTTGGCCCCAGCCAAACTATAACAAAAAAATAGCTGGGTCTTGTGGTGGGTGCCGTAGGCTCAGCTACTTGGGAGGCTCAGGCAAGAGAATTGCCTAAGCCTAAGAGCTGGAGGTTGCTGTGAGCTGTGATGTCACTGCACGCTACAGAGGGTGACTCATGCCTATAATCCTAGCACTTTGGGAAGCCAAGGCTGGAGGATCACTTGGGGCCAAGAATTCAAGAGACGCTGGACTCTAGCTCAGGCAACAGAACAACACCATATCTTTTTTTGGGGGGAGGGAGAGGGTCAGAGTCTCACTATGTTACCCTGCGTTGAGTGCTGTGTCATCACAGCTCATAGTAACCTCAAACTCTTGAGCTTAAGCAACTCTTGAGGCTTTCTTATCTCAGCCTCCTGAGTAGCTGGGACTACAGGTGCCCGCCACAATGCCCAGCTATTTTTTTGGTTGTAGTTGTCATTGTTGTTTGGCAGGTTGGGCTGGACTTGAATCCACCAGCTCCAGTGTATGTGGCTGGTACCCAAGCTGCTGAGCTACAGGCAACCAACCACAAGACCCTATCTTAAAAAAAACAAAAATCTCACTGAATCCCAGGGAAAGAAATCAGACCCAATGCTTTAATGCCACACTTTAGATCTGGGTTTCTCAATTTTGGCAGTACCTTGGGCCAGATAATTCTATTATGGGAGGCCACCTGTGTGTCATATTAATAGTGTATTTAGCAGCACCCCTGGCTTCTACCCACTGGATGACAGTACTACCTTCCCCACATCAGTTGTGATAATCAAAAAATATCTCCAGGCTGGGTGGGTGCAGTGGTTCATGCCTATAATTCTAACACTCTGGAAGACCAAGGCAGGTGGATCACTTTGGCTCAGAAGTTTCAGACCAGCCTGAATAAAAGAAATATCTCTACTAAAAATAGAAAAAACTACCTAAGCATTGTGGTGGGCACCAGTAGTCCCAGGTACCTGGGAGGCTAAGGTCAGAGGATTGCTTGAGCCCAATCATTTGAGGTTGCTGTGCATTATGAGGACACCATGGCACTCTACCCAGGACAACAGAGTGAGGCTCTTTCTCAGGACAGGGAGGGATCCCCAGACGTGCCAAATGTCCTCTGGGGCACACAACTCTTCCCCCACCCCATCCAGAACAGCTTAACAGCTTAACCTTATAAACATTGACCATTTTCTTTGTATTTCCTTTCAGTTTTCTTCATCATCATTTTATGGCCAAATTGTTGAATTTCATACCTTATCTTTTGCACTTAATGTTATGTAATTTCCCCCTTTCTGTCATTACAAGGACTTCATAAATATTATTTTTGATGGCTATATAATACATAATCTAAGGTGGAGTCAATATTTATAAAAATTTCAAACCAATATTTTCCTCCCCCAAATTATTTATTTGTTTATTTTTGAGACAGAGCCTCGAGTTGTCACCCTGGGTAGAGTGCCATGGCATCACAGCTCACAGCAACCTCCAAGTCCTAGGCTCAAGTGATTTTCCTGCCTCTGCCTCCCAAGTAGCTGGGACTAAAGGCACCCACCACAATGCCCAGCTATTTTTTGGTTGCAGCTGTCATTCTTGTTTGGTGGGCCTGAGCTGGATTCGAGCCTGCCAGCTCAGGTGTATGTGGCTGGCGCCTTAGCCGCTTGAGCCACAGGCGCCGAGCCTATTTATTTATTTTTTGAGACAGAGTCACACTGTGTCATCCTCAGTTGAGTGCTGTGGAGTCACAGCTCACAGCAACCTCAAACTCTCGGGCTTAGGCGATTCTCTTGCCTCAGCCTCCCGAGTAGCTGGGACTATAGGCGACCTCCACCATGCCTGGCTATTTTCTTGGTGCAGTTGTCATTGTTGTACAGCTGGCCCAGGACAGGCTTGAACCTGCTAGCCTTGGTGCATGTGGCTGACACCATAACCATAGGTCTACAGGCACCAAGCCTCCCCCAAATTATTGATCTTTCCCTGAAGAAGATGCATCATGCATAAGTGCACATTTACAGAAAAAAATATAAGAACTCACCACTGATATTTGCTATGCTATGTTGTTGAAGGATCTTTATTACATGTCATAGTACCACAAAAATTTCTATGTTTGGAAAGATATAGGCTATCTCTATAAGGAGAAACAAGAATCTTGTGACAGTGGCTGCATCTGGACAGCTTGAGTGTCAGGGCAGGAAAAAGACTTATTTTATTTATTTATTTATTCATATTTTTTTGAGAAAGAGTCTCAAACTATTGCCCTGGGTAGAGTGCCGTGGTGTCATAGCTAATAACAACCTCCAACTCTTACGCTCAAGTGATCCTCCTGCCTCAGTTTTTCTCCTGTTAGTAGAGACCCATCATCTGTCCTCTTGCCTCAGTTTTTTCTGTTAATAGAGACGCATCATCTACATTTTCTACTGATAGGTCTCACTTTTGCTCAGGCTGGTCTTGAACTTGTGAGCTCAATCTATTCACCTGCCTCAGCCTCTCAGAGTGCTAGGATTATAGGCATGAGCCACCACCATGCTCGGAAATATTTTATTTTTTGAGACAGAGTCTCAAGCTATTGTACTGGGTGGAGTGCAACATGGCATCATCATAGCTCACAGCAACCTCCAACTCCTGAGCTCAAGCGATCTTCTTCCCTCAGTTTTTCTATTTTTTAGTAGAGACAGGGTAGGGTCTTGCTCTTGCTCAGGCTGGTCTCAAACTCATGAGCTCAAGCAATCCACCCGAAGTGTGAGCCACCATGCTCAGCCATTTATTTATTTTTGGGGGGATGGGGCATTTTACTATGTTGCCCAGGCTGGTCTCAAACGCATAGGCTCAAGTGATCTTTTAATAAGTGTATTAAAATTAATTCTGTAGTGCATATTGTGAAGAATAAAGAATTAATTCTTTGATAAGAAAGAAAGAAAGAAAAAGGTTTAAAAGTATAGAGTGAGTATAGAGTGAAAAATAAGTCTTCCTAAGCCAGGGATGTTGGTGTGCACCTATAGTTTCAGCTCCTCAGGAGGATAGGGCAGGAGGGTTGCTTGAGCCCAGGAACTCAAAGCTACAGTGAGCTATGATTGCACCACTGCACTCCAGCCTGGACTACAGAGTGAGACCTTGTCTGTACAGATACATAGCAGACCTGGCATAATAAATATTCAAAAATAGTAACATAATAAATATGCACGATTTTGCCTAGATCAAAAATCATCGCCTTAAAATACCACTAACTTTCTTTTTCTTTCTTGGGTAGAGACAGAGTCTCACTTTATCACCCTCGGTAGAGTGCTGTGGCATCACCCAGCTCACAGCAACCTCCAACTCCTGAGCTTAGGTGATTCTCTTGCCTTAGCCTCTCGAGTAGCTGGGACTACAGGTGCCCGCCATAACACCCGGCTATTTTTTTGTTGCAGTTTGGCTGGGGCCAGGTTTGAACCCACCACCCAGTATATGAGACTGGAGCCCTACCCACTGAGCTACAGGCACCACTGAATACCTCTAACTTTCTTTTTTATTGAGACAGAGCCTCAAGCTACCACCCTGGATAGAGTGCTGTGGCCTCACTGCTCACAGCAACCTCCAATTCCTGGGCTCAAGTGAGTCTCTTGCCTCTGCCTCCCAAGTAGCTGGGACTACAGGCGCCCACCACAATGCCGCCATTTTTTGGTTGCAGCCGTCATTGTTGTTTGGCGGGTCCGGGCTGGATTCGAACCCGCCAGCTCAGGTGTACGTGGCTGGCGCTTTAGTCCGTTGAGCCACAGGCGCCGAGCCACCTCTAACTTTCAAATGTAAGAAAAGCACAAGAAGTTAACTTATGCTCATTCCCCAGATGCTTTTCACAAATAATCCTACTGTCACTATAGCAGGTCTCAAAATTCTGGGTCACAGAACTCCTATACACTCTTACTTTATTCTTCTTATATAAAATAGCTAGAATAAGCAAATTTATAGAGAAAAGAAAGTTGAATAAAGGTTACCAGGTACTGTGGGAAGAGAGGAATGGGGAAGTTATTGCTTAATGGCTACAAAGTTTTTGTTTAGAGTGATGAAAATAGACACCACTGTGAATGTCATTAATGCCACTGAATTGCATGTAGAAAAATGTTAAAATTGAACATCTTTTTGTTACATGTATTTTAGCATGATTTTAAAAAATTAATAATGCAATATCCCAAAACTTATTTATTTATATGCTTTATACGAATGAATTATAGGGTATATGAGTTATGTCTCAATAAAGATGCTGAAAGACAAAGAGAAGAGAAAGAGAAAGAGAGAAAGAACACAAAGGATAATAAGCAATATCTCAACTCACTGAAGGCTACTGCAGAAAATTTTGAGAAATACATACACTAAAGTCAACTAATAACATTTGATATAGCTCAACATCTTTACCTGTAAGCTGGCAATCACTTTAAATAATTTCAAGATTTCTTCACATTCATCCTTCTTCTGAAGATTACCTGCAATTAAATTTTTAAAACTTCACAGTTATGATTTAATTTAAAAATTAAAAATAAAATTTTCAAAGTTATGGCAGAAATACAAATTCCCACATTAGCAGAATTTTTAAAAGGTAACATTTTATTTATTATTAATTAATTAATTAATTAATTAATTAATTTTTTCCAGAGTCTCATTTTGTCGCCCCCAGTAGAGTGCCATAGCGTCATAGCTCACAGCAACCTCAGACTCTTGGGCTTAAGCAATTCTCCTGCCTTGCCTCCCAGTATTACAGGCACCTGCCACAACCACCCAGTCTCCAACTTGTTGAGCTCAAGTAATCTTCCGCCTGCCTTGGCCTCCCAGAGGGCTGGGATCACAGGTGCCCAAAAGTAACATTTTAGTTAGCTTTGTTTGGTTGTCTTATCTCAAGTCTTCAGTTGTTGTTTTCAGATGCTGATATAAAATAATTAACATACAAAATTAAATATAGTTTAAAGAAAGAAATCTAGTTATCCTGTCTGGAGGTAGAAAAGGTAGGATACAAGAGAAATCCATTTTTCTGAAAAGGTAAGAAAGGTAATCCCAGGAGTTACATTTATTTTGAGACAGAGTCTCAAGCTGTTGCCCTGGATAGAGTGCTATGGTATCACAGCTCACAGCAACCTACAACTCTTGGGCTCAAGCAACCCTCTTGCCTCAGTTTTTCTATTTTTAGTAGAGATGAGGGTCTCACTCTTACCCAGGCTGACCTTGAACTCGTGAGCTCAAGCAATACAATTCTGCCTTGACCTCCCAGAATGCTAGGATTACAGACATGAGGCACGGCGGCCAGCCAAGAGTTACTTTCTTAATTGTTTTAAGTTCGAGTTTAATGGAGAAAATGGAGAAAATGGAGTTTTCTTTTCCC
The DNA here is from genome assembly GCA_963573935.1 of Arctocebus calabarensis. NCBI lineage: Eukaryota > Metazoa > Chordata > Mammalia > Primates > Lorisidae > Arctocebus > Arctocebus calabarensis. The sequence goes on along the minus strand of CAUYON010024420.1, from coordinate 1,199 downwards.
TGATCATAACCACCAAAATTGAAAAAAATGAGCAATGAGTTGAAGTCAGCAAAAAAACCTAGTCTAGCATTAAATAACTTATTGAAGCATATAAACAAATAAAAGACTGGTTCTACATGCTTCTATTTTTGCACTGCTAATATAGGAATGAGGCAAGAAAGATTTTTCATGAAGAAAAATGGGTAAGATTGATACAACCAGAACCAGAAAAACAGTGTATGATAAAAGCTGCCCCTTTCTGAAAAGGATGAGCTATGGAACCAAACTAAAATGAGGGAACAGTGGTAGAGACTACCTTTCTGAATGTCGCGTAGTATTTTAAGAATGTCTACTGATGTCTTCGCAACAGACATTCTCCAGGCCTTGTCCTAAAAAGAAAAATGTAAAATGAAATCTACTGCCTTTATTAATGATGTGGGTAGTACACATGCGAGGGCACACATAAAACAAAGTTGTTTAAAAAATGGGAGGAATGGCTCAGCGCCTGTGGCTCAACAGGCTAAGGTGCCAGCCATGTACACCTGAGCTGGCAGGTTCGAATCCAGCCCCAGCCCGCCAAACAACAATGGTGGCTGCAACCAAAAAATGGCTGGGCGTTGTGGCGGGCACCTGTAGTCCCAGCTACTTGGGAGGCAGAGGCAGGAGACTCGCTTAAGCTCAGGAATTGGAGGTTGCTGTGAGCTGTGATGCCACAGCACTCTATCCAGGGTGACAGCTTGAGGCTCTGTCTCAAAAAAAAACAAAACAAAATGGGAGGACTATGTTGGAGGTTGGGCAATCAACAAGTGGATCCTAAAATGAGTCTTATAGAGGCTAAATATGAAAAACTCCAGGGTAAACACTTGGATATATGATTTGGAAATACCATAGAATGTTTAGCTCTCTCTCTCTCTTTTTGTAGAGACAGAGTCTTATTTTATCGCCCTCGGTAGAGTGCCATGGTGTCACAGCTCATAGCAACCTCCATCTCTCGGGCTTAGGTGATTCTCTTGCCTCAGCCTCTCGAGTAGCTGGGACTATAGGCGCCCGCCACAATGCCCAGCTATTTTTCTGTTTAGCAGTTCGGCCGAGGCCGAGTTCGAACCTGCCACCGTCGGTATCTGGGGCCGGCGCCCTACTCACTGAGCCACATGTGCCGCCCAAGTTCTATTTTTAGCAGACACACGGTCTCGATCTTGCTGGTGCTGGTCTTGAACTCC
>CAUYON010024418.1:0-10140 GCA_963573935.1 Arctocebus calabarensis | reverse complement strand
CCCTAGTAGCTGGGACTACAGGCGCCCGCCACAGCGCCCGGCTATTTTTTTGTTTTGCAGTTCGGCCGAGGCCGGGCTTGAACCCGCCACCTTCGGTATATGGGGCCGGCACCCTACTCGCTGAGCCACAGGAGCCGCCCCCTTGGTAAGCTTTGAATGGTATTTGAACACTTGATTTAGAACTTTCTATGGATTATCTCATTAGATTCTTATAAAAAATCCACTGAGGTGGGTGCTATTTTTATCCCCATTTTACAGATGAGGAAACTGAGACTCAGAGAAGCTGGGTCATCCCTTTGTGGGGTTTGTTTGTTTTGTTTTGTTTTGAGACAGAGTCTCACTTTGTTGCTCCAGGTTGAGTGCCATGGCATCCTGGAAGACAGCAACCTCAAGCCTCTGGGCTCAAGTGATCCTCTTGCCTTAGCCTCTTGAGTACTGTGACTATAGGTGCCTGCAACAACATCCAGTTAATTTTTCTATAATAAAGGCAGGGTCCCACTCTTGCTCATGCTGGTCTCAAACCCCTGAGCTCAAGGGATCCTCCTATCTCAGCCTTCCAGAGTGCTGGGATTACAGGTGTGAGCCACCATGTCCAGTCTGGGTCACCCCTTTGAATGAATGAATGGATGCCAAAGCTGGCCTTCTTTGTCAGAGAGAGCACCCAGGTAACAGCCCCTGCTCACTTGGTATTTCTCTGAGCTTCCTGAGAAGTCAGAGGGGAAGTTGACCAGGTAGCCCAAGGAGGATGTAACTTGTTAGTCTATGAAGGGCCCTGCAGGAACAGCACACCACACTTTCAACCAGCACCTACCTTGGCATTTAGCATGCTGACCTCCTCTGTTTTTAGCCAGAGTTTGTGGCAAGAGGTGGGGTGGTGGGATGTGAGGGCTTATTCCAGTAACCAAACCTGTCTGTACCAGTGCCACAAGCCCGGGTACTCTGCTCTGCACACTGGCTCCATCTAGAGTACGTCTAGGTTCAGGTGTTGTTGGTTCTCTGTCTCATCTTCCGTGGCCTCCCTTCTGTTGCTCTGACACTGTTAAAGTTGGGAGGCCAGTCCTGGGGGGTTGATCTCAACTTGGAAGCATCAGGAGAATGTGGATGAGCCACGGAAGGGTGGCTTGTAGGGTGGCCTCAGCTACCAGCCAAGTCACTGGGTTTTGATTTGCTGCTGCTTAAGTTCTGGCTCATTTTCTGAAAAACTTACTTGTTGCAGGGGAGGGCTGCCTTCAATACCAACTCAGATTTTCAGAAATGTCTAATTTGATTTGATGTCGACTAATGTAATACGATTGGAACTAATTTGTTGACACTGAAATAGCAAATGTCAGGAACCATTGCCAAAATGCCCAATGTCTCCAGTAGAGAGGCCCGCTAGGGTCAGACAGGACTGCGTTAGGAGGCCTCTTCTCTAATGCACCTCCTTACAAACTGTGAAGATCTGGTTTGCAGTCTACAGGGCCTGCAGAGGCCCTGATCCTCAGAAGTTAAAGGGACAGCAGCTCAACTTACACCCAGCTAGCACAGAGACACCTAGGCAAGTCTCTTTTCTTGTGGGGGCTTGGCATTCACATCTGCAAGGTCAAGCAGAAGACCCCATGCCCAGGCCATGTTCCCAGGGAAAATGCTTGGTGTGAAAATGTTATACATCCTCTGAATTGGGGGGGGGGGGTGCACATTTAATTTCCAAATAATCTAATACAATTATCCAACTTGGTATTCACAGAAGCTAATGAGTGAAGTAGCCTCTTAATTCTCAGGCCAGGTTTGCAGCAGATGCCAGCAGAGTTCCCAGCCACAGGATCATCTGGTCACTTTCCCCTGGGCACTTTCCCACTGATCATTGGTACTTTTTATGTTTAAAACAATGATTACGGGCCGGGTGCATTGGCTCACACCTATAATCCCAGCACCCTGGGAGGCCTAGGCAGGTGGATTGTTTGAATTTAGGAGTTCAAGACTAGCCTGAGCAAGAGCAAGACGCCTTCTCTACTAAAAATAGAAAACTAGCCCAGCATGGTGGTAGGCACCTGTAGTCCCAACTACTCAAGAGGCTGAGGCAAGAGGATTGCTCAAGTCAAAGAGTTTGAGGTTGCCATGAGCTACAGTGATGCTATGGCACTCTACCCAGAGCTACAGAGTGAGACTCTGTCTCAAAATAAATAAATAAATAAATAAATAAATAACAGAATTTGTGTTTTACAATAAGAAGAATGAGACTTCTAAAAAAGTTCACAGGCTCGGCACCTGTGGCTCAAGCGGCTAAGGCGCCAGCCACATATACCAGAACTGGCAGGTTCGAATCCAGGCTGGGCCTGCCAAACAACAATGATGGCTACAACCAAAAAATAGCCAAGCATTGTGGCAGGCGCCTATAGTCCCAGCTACTTAGGAGGTGGAGACAGGAGAATCGCTTGAGCCCAGGAATTGGAGGTTGCTGTGAGCTGTGATGCCACGGCACTCTACCCAGGGTGACAGCTTGAGGCTCTGTCTCAAAAAAAAAAAAAAAAAAAAGTTCAAACTTGGGGCCAAGTGTGATGGTTCACATCTTTAATCCTAGCACTCTAGGTGGATGAGGTAGGAGGATCACTTGAGCTCAGGAGTTTGAGATCAGCAAGAGCGAGGCTCTGTCTCTAATAAAAATGGAAACATTAGCCTGGTGTGGTGGCACTTGCCTGTAGTCCTAGCTACTCAGGAAGTTGAGGCAAAAGGATCACTTGAGCCCAAGAGTTTGAGGTTGTTGTGAGCTTTGCCCACTGAACCCTAGCCTGGGCAACATTAACAACAACAAAAAGCCCAAACTTGGGTAGGAACCCGGGCCCAAACATTTAGAAGCATGCTGGGGGCAAGTCCTGAGGAACATGGGATTAAAATTACTTCCCACCCAACTGGAGATCACACATTTATTGTTTAGCAGGAGAGCTGGGGCTGAAGTTTATCAAGGAACCCCAACCTTTGGGAACCCTCAAACATGGGAATTCCTTCCCAGACTCACATTCTCTAAGTGGACAGTGTGCATTAGTTCATCCTAGGACACCCCAGGACCTGATGTTCCCTGATGTAGAGTTAGTCTCTACAAAAACCCTACTTTCAGCTCTTATTAGTTACATATTGTCCAAGGCAGGACTATGAGAGCCTAGAGAAGGAATGAAGGAATCCTCCCAGCCCAGGATTCCATTTCTGTTGATGGTGTCCAAAGATGCCCACATCCATTTTACAGCTCAGGAACCTGAAATTGGGGTTGAATGACTGACCAACATTAAGAGGCCCAGCAGAGGCTATGGGGTCCCGTGAATCCTCAGCAACTTCGGGAGACTTCTCACCTCTCATAGTCCTGCCTCCTCCTGGGTGGTTCGATTATTCTGATTTAAGAACAGTCACAGCCCTCTCCTTCAAACCTCCCTGGCACGGGGGGTGCGGGGGAAGTGCCTGATGAATCCTGGAGTCAATCCCCCTCTCGTGTGAGTGGTGGACAGGAATGCAGTCAGTGAGATCAGAGAGACCTGGGTTTCAATCCTGCTTAGCCAGATTCTAGAACACTAGCCTCAGCCTTAGATTCCCAAACCATAAAAAGGGGGAACAAATGCCCCCAATAAAAGAGGGCTGAGGTTTTGAGGATCCTGCTCATAGCATGCCCACCAAGGTGTAGACCTCTGTAGGACAGTAGCCGTAGACAGGCCCAGCAAAGATTCTACCCCATCTCCAAGCTGCCTATGAGCCTTTCCCACCCCATACAGCATATTCACACCACCGGCCCAGACTACAGCCTCAGGATTTTTTTTTTTTTTTTGCAGTTTTTGTTTGGGGCTGAGTTTGAACCCGCCACCTCCAGCATATGGGGCCTGCATTCTACTCCTTTGAGCCACAGGTGCCGCCCTAGCCCCAGGACTTTTGGTAACTTCTCCGTATCAGGGGCCAGCATGGACTCCCACTTGTAGTGATAGCCCTAACCTCCACTGAGGGATTCAACTACAGCCTCAAAGGACTCCCTTTACCAAGTCCCAGCTCTTTCTGGCCTAAAACCAGGCACCTTCAAACGTAGACTACAGCCAAGACCCTCAAACACTTAAACAGCCACACACCCAGCTGATGATGCTCAAGACTCCTTTGGGCCCCCTGGTGGTGACTGTCATCACCCTCCTTTTTTCTTCCCCCACATTGTCCCCAAACCCGCCTAGCAGAGGGCATCCCATACACCTTGCAGTAGTGCCCTGAGCACTAGCAACCCCCCAGAGAAACACACAAATTCTTGGGCAGGATTTTGTTTTTGCGTAGCACAACTGGAAAGGTGTGTGCACACTGCACATTTTCCCACCTGCAAACTGTGTGTGCTTGCTTCTTTGTGTGTCTCTGTGTAATTGTGATCCACAGTAAAATAAAGTTAAGAGACAGCATGATTGAATTGAAATATATTCATAAATAATAAAATTCACAGTTAATTAGAAAATCAAATACAATAATAAAATAAACCATAGTAATGATGGCAAACATGGAAGAGGCTATCTCTGAGGACTGACGTGAAAGATATGGCAGTTGAAGGTCACATCCAGGTGATGTCTGGGAGCACCTGGCTAAGTAGACCCACAAACCCAGTAAAGAGCTGAGTGCAGAGGGGGGTTGGTGTGAGGACAGGATGTGCTGACTCAGGTCCTCCCCCAGCTTTCATCGCAGCTCCAGAGACCTTGACCCAGAAGTAGAAGCTGTCGGGCCTCCTCCATTTGAGAAGCTCGTGCTCTGTATTTACTACTGATGCTAAAAGGCAGAGACAGAAAAGCCACTAACCACAGAGAAGGTAGGTGGGGCCCTCAGACTGGGGCCCTCCCTGCTTTCGGCAGGGGGGAGCCAGAGGCAGAGGAGCCTGCTCACTGAGTCCACCCGTCAGGCAATCCTGGCTACTCTGGCTACCAGGAGTCACTTGTCTGGTGGGTTATTTGGTTAAGGGTGACAGAATCTGCCTCTGGCTAGTCAAGTGAAGGACAGTATTCAAAGGATGTGAGCAGCTCACAGAATTGAAGGACAAGGTGGCCACTGGAGCTCAGCCAGGCAGAAGTGCAGGGGTCAGAGGTGGGAGAGCATAGGGCACGGTCACATCGTCAAGCTCCTACCTACACTCATCCAGGTCCCCAGAGAGATCATCTGGTCAGCCAAGCTCAGGCTGTGAGAGCAGCCTTTTCACACCCTTCGTGGGGAGGGGTGGTTCAGGGGCAGGGAAGTGTCCCTTCAAAAAGCAGGCACTACGACCCCCAGAAGGAAGGCAATGGACAGGTGGAAATGTGGATTCTTACGGAAATGCAGAGGGCTGCCTTTGTTTATCACAGTGACCAGACATTATGTTCCTGCAGGACAGCTTTGGTGGGTGTCAAATGGCCCTCATTTTACATGTCGTCGTTCAGCCTAGCCCAGGGAAGGTCCAGTCCACACCTCCATGCCTATCTGCCTGTTCACCTGAGGAGGGCTGTGGGAATACACATGGGAGTTCTTTGGAACCTTGTGGAGGGAGGCTTCTCAGCAAGATGGACAGACAGTCATGGCTCTAAGCACTGATACCTTGCAGGTAGGGACTCTGTGGACACATTTCTAAAATAAGTTCCACACATTACTGCCTTAAACTGAAGATAATGTGACCTCCAATTAGCATTTATTTTTTTCCATGGCTCCAGGCCATGATTCACTGAACAATAAGGCAATAGGGCTCTTGGACCCAAGGAAGTAGCTCCGTGCTATGGGGTCCTTGTCTGCTGAGCTTTGTGAGTTCTCAGATCTGCGGTTCGCTTTCCAATCTCTTTCTCCCCGCTCACTGCTGCCTGGGTGCCTGTCCTGCAAACAGCAACTGCCTTCTAGCCTCCATTTTCAATGGCTTTAGCCATCATATAGCTGAGTTCTTTTTTTTTTTTTTTTTAGACAGAGTCTCACTCTGTCACCCTCAGTACAGCTCACAGCAACCTCCAGCTCTTGGGCTTAGGCGATTCTCTTGCCTCAGCCTCCTGAGTAGCTGGGACTACAGGCGCCTGCCACAACGCCCAGCCACTTTTTTGTTGCAGTTCGGCCGGGGCTGGGTTCGAACCTGCCACCCTCGGCATATGGGGCCGGCATCCTACTCACTAAGCCACAGGCACCACCTCACATTATATGTCTGAACTTTTTAAAACACTCTGCCAAGGAGAAGCAGGCTGTGGGTGTGAGGGTGCACTTGTGTGCAAAGTCTCAAGTCTCACCGTGGGCCATCCAGATGTATTTTGGAATTTGAAGTGTACTAGTGAGGCGGGCTTGCTGGCTATCTGGCCATTAGCCTGTCATGTGCACGCATGTAAGCACCCTGGCTGAGCCTGACTCTTGTTAGCCAAAATGTTAGATCCGGGGTGGGGGTGGGGACAGGGTGCGCTGCAGTTATCATATCAGCTGACATTTACTTTCCTGAGGCCAATGAACATGACGGGGAGATGCTGTCTGGACCTGACCACATACCGTGTCTAAGTCAGTGAGGGAAAAGAACTTGGTCTGTTTGCTGGACTGGACACGTTCATAATTCCATGCTCCAAAAAGGACGGGCAGGAAGCCTGTCTTTGCACCTGTGCAGTGTTAAGTGTGTGGTTTTGGAATGAGAGCAGCCCACGCAACTGACCCTTTACTTGGAAAAGAAAAATAGAATCAGGTGAAGCAATTTGATATCTACTAAGATATTATCTTAATTATGAACACTAGGTAAATGTGTTTTTTCAGGACTGTTAATTCTATTTATAATAGGTTAAAAAAAAAAAACCCAAATATCCAACAGCATCGCACTGACTACATTAAATAATGGAACATCCTGGAACCTTTGCAAAAAACATGCTTAGGTAATGATGTTTACTGAAATGAGAAGAATGCAAAAGTTGTAGAATAGACCAGAATAGATACACGATTCAGCACACAAGACAGCTCTGGCTCCTCACCATGTGACATGACAATTGTGGAGCCAGTCTGGGGATGGGCAGAGGATTCTGATGTCAGGCAACAATGGCATCTGGACCAGATTTCCATGGGTAATACCATCTCCTCCCCACTCAGCCTTTGTCCTCAACCTAGAGATCTAACCAGTTTTTTAAAAGGTTTAAATGGAACTAACCAAGGCCAGGGATGAACAAGAACCTGCCACACAGTGGGTAAATAAAGAACTATTGAATGAAAGTTGCTGCCCCTATTAGGAAGCTGAGTAAGAGATCTGACACATTTCACTTCCCTTTATAAAATAATTACTGAAAATGTCAGCCCAATAACAAGGCATAGGTTGATTAATTATAGAATTTAACATTTTTATTTTAAAAAGGCAAAGAGTTCTTTATAAAGGTTGTACAAAACCCATCACATTCTTTGTCACACAGATTGACTTGTGTGACATATAGCCATTTAATGAGACATTGGCATTTCCCAGAGGTAAACTCATTAGCAAACGACAATCCGAAGCAATGTTCTTGATGTGTACATTTATTTATGTGCTTACTCATGACTATAGACCTTCTCTCTAGATGTATAAAAAGATACACAACATGACATGCCAATTTATTTCTAGAAGTTCATGATCAGGTGGTCAGAGCAAGGGAAGAAAAGAAAAACTTCAAATTATGGTTCTTTATGCTTAGAGATCTTTGTCCTGCATACACAAGGAACATGTTTGGCTGAAATAATGGCATAATGTGGATAAAAATGAAAGGGTGACTTACATTGATTTACCCAGGAACGCTCAATTCAGGTGCTTCAGAGTAAAGCATGAGAACCAAGTGTCTTCAGGGCAGGTGTGCTTCTAGAATTGAGTGGGCATCCTCCAGTGTGGAGGAGAGGCCTGTGGCAGGGGACACGGGATCATTCTCCCAGAGATCTGCAGTATGGCCCAGCCCCTCCAAGACTTCACTGAGGACCCCCAACCGCCTGCACTGCAATAAACTGCTCAAGCCAGATTCCTCCAACACCCCTCAGGCTGTGTCCTGGGGCCCTTTGGTGAGCTGCAGATCCATTAGGTCTCACAGGAGTTGGTGATGGCTCCCTACCCTTCCCTGCATGGATCTTGCATCTCATCCCCAAGAGCCTCAGTTTCCCTCTACAGAATAAAGCTCCATCTTGCCCACAGAGCTCTTCTGAGGCTGACTTTACTGGCAAGCCTGTGACTCAGACCCAAGAGGAACCAGCTGGGAGGCTCCATGAGGTATTACTGGTGGTCCCCAAACGTTCTGCTCTACTCCCTCTGAGTGTCCGGCAGGGATGTTCCTCTTCCTCCTCGTGTGTATTGGTGTTTTAATGGGTTCTGCCTGGCTATTAATTCCCCCCAAACAAACTTACATTGAAAATTCTCTATTGCAGGCTCGCGCCTGTGGCTCAACGGGCTAAGGCACCAGCCATGTGCACCTGAGCTGGTGGGTTCGAATCCAGCTCCAGTCTGCCAAACAACAATGACGGCTGCAACCAAAAAATGGCCAGGCATGTGGTGGGCACCTGTAGTCCCAGCTACTTAGGAGGCAGAGGCAAGAGACTCGCTTGAGCCCAGGAGTTGGAGGTTGCTGTGAGCTGTGATGCCACAGCACTCTATCTAGGGTGACCGCTTGAGGCAGATCTCAAAAAAAAAAAAGAAAAAGAAAATTCTCTATTGCAGCCTCGGCGCCTGTGGCTCAACGGGCTAAGGTGCCAGCCACGTACACCTGAGCTGGTGGGTTCGAATCCCAGCCTCGGCCCACCAAACAACAATGATGGCTGCAACCAAAAAATGGCGGGGCGTGTGGCAGGCGCCTGTGGTCCCAGCTACTTGGGAGGTGGAGGCAGGAGACTCACTTGAGCCCAGGAGTTGAGATTGCTGTGAGCTGTGATGCCACAGCACTCTACCCAGGGTAACAGCTTGAGGGTCTGTGAAAGAAAGAAAGAAAGAAAGAAAGAAAGAAAGAAAGAAAGAAAGAAAGAAAGGAAGGAAGGAAGGAAGGAAGGAAGGAAGGAAGGAAGGAAGGAAGGAAGAAGGAAAGGAAAGAAAGAAAGAAAGACAGGAAAAGAAAATTCTCTATTGCACTGTTTACCTCTTCAGGAAGCACTCTGTATGTTACTTTTCCAAGTCTGCTGATAGTTTATGAGTCAAACAAGGACAGTTCTGAGGCCAGAGGCTGTCCTGCTTAGGAAATGTCTCAAGATGAGTTTCTGGGGAAGCCACCAGTCTCAGGGCTCTCTTGAGACTGTCTGGAAATTCTCATGATTTTGAACAAAGAACTCTGTGCTTTCCACTTGGCCCCCCAGAAAGGCCACAGTAAGGGTTTGTGTCCTATGGTGCTTTGTTCTGTACTTGATTCCCTCCATGGATGCTGAGCTCATAATCTGCCATTCTCGGATGACTCTAAGAAGGTTTTTCCCTTCTGATGAGCCAGATTTTCCCTTCTGGGAAGGGAAAGTGGGCTGGTCCTGATGGGCTGGTCCTGATTCTGTTGTCTGTTCCAATACAGAATAGTATTTTTACCACATTTCCCAAGTGAGTCTGATATAACCCAAGATTGTTGTACCAGAACCACTGATCTGGATTATATAACCCAAGGGGCTCTCAAACTTGGGTTTATATAATTTTAGGAACCTAAGGCGCTTCTAAAAATACTGGTGTAAAAGTACGGGTCTGGCCTCCAGGGATTCTGATTTGATGGGCCTGGGGGAAGGGCCCAGGGGGTTCTGCTCATACGGGCTCACACTCCTGGAGCAGCCCAGCCCAACTCCCAGTCAGTAATGTTTGCATCTGGGTAGCACCTTACGCTTTTATTATACTTTCAGGTATATTATGACTTGTGATTTCCTGTAACAAGGACATTTTAGTATTCTGAACCTCATTTCCAGATGAGGAAACTGAGGCCCCCAAGAGGGGTAAATGACAAGCCCCAAATCAAAAAGCTGGTGGATGCAGCCCTACCCCCTCCACAGTGCGGCACTGCCTCCAGTTCACACCGCTGCAGGCTCCACCCACGCTCCTGTCCCGATCCCTGCGCCTCTGCCCTCGGCCTCGGGTGCTGCTGTAGCTGCGGAGACTGTCCTGAGCTCATGGCTTGGGGTGTCAGTAGTGTGCACATTGGAATTACACGAGGAACTTTTTCAAAATGCACCTTCCCTGGGTCCTACTCTATCTGCCAAGTCAGGATATTTTAGGTG